>OY856414.1:26907500-27100000 GCA_963693085.1 Alisma plantago-aquatica | reverse complement strand
TTAGAAATAGAGACCCAATCTGATCCTCTCAAGGTGGAAAGTTCAACTACAAGATCAAGGGACAATATAGTAACGTAAGCTTGGACAAAACTTACTTCCCATGGAACGATAATGGAAAATAATTGTGGTGATCGAGGTTGTTGTCGGTAGGAACTGATTAAATGAGTTGATCAATAGATCAAATCTTAGGTTTTAGAATGGTACAACTAGGAAGGAGAAGAGCCAAAGATTGAGTGACTCCCATGGTGAGAACACAACTATTGTCAAGGTTGTTTGTAATGGTGATCAAGATTTTGCATTTGGTGAGAACCTTGAGTATTCTCATGGAGTTGACTGAAACATTAATCATGGTATCTTGTCTCTAATTATTCGAGAATGCATTCATCTTAATAGGTCTATGTAGAGGTGGAAGATGGTGTGGAGAAATGGCACAAGATGGGGGGTTGATAGGAAAGGTGAATGTGGTTGTAGTAGGTTGTCATGATCTGTTGATATGTATTCCCATATAGCCAATCACATGATGATTGTAATGGGGCATTAAATCCCTGATTTGATAATGATAAATGTTATTTTGACTATTATGTTTGTCTAAATCATGAGATGATGAAACAAACATAGCAGATGTTTAAAGAATGATGTTACTCGATGACATATGTCTTTGGGTTGAGGACCTAAATAGTGAGATCATATGTAAGATAAGAGTACATATATTCTTGTTATGTCCCTAGTTGGATATTACTATGGAAGAAAAATATATGACATTAATACATAAGAATAGAGTGTGTATTGGTTGATGACAGAATCTCATTAGTCATGATATGTGATATCAAACCAAGCACATAGGTACATGTACATAACCACCTTGAGAGTGATACATGGAGATCATGGAATGGAAGTCAGAATCAATTATCATAGTGACAGTGGTGATTATTGTTCTTAGACCTAAAGTCACTATACTCATCACATGTCGTTTGATGTATTTTGACATCATCCAATGTGACCATGAATAAGGGTTTCCAAAAAGGTGATGCTTGGGGATGTTGTGACACATGAGGATTGAGTGTGAATGATGTAGATGGGTTTTGTCCCTCCTACATTATATTGATATCTAGGCCACTTGATAAGCAAAACTGAGAAACGTATGGCCAAACTCGTGTGAATCAATATATGACAAGTGAGCTCACATGCATATCATATAGTCGTCTCTAGTTTAAGGAACATGGATTGAAAAATGAGAAGATGATGATTCCATGCCAAGAGTTCAAGTCGGATATTAGAGAAAAAGGAACATATGATCACAAAAACACTGGTCACTGATTGTAGGTAGAAGTTGTTCTCCAACTTTCCAATTACTTGGGTAGGAATGATGGGTTGATGCATACCGCTTATTGCTTTTGATGTCATAAGTTTTTCATGTACATTCACTGCCAACGTAACTTGGGACCTATAGGGTCACACACCTAGGATTCACCTCGAATAGGAGTTTATTCATGAATGATGGTTACCTTGATTACTAAAGTGTTAGGTATTTAATTAAACAAAAATGGAAAAAAATTGATTGACTAGATCGTGAACCAACCGGTTCAAGTGTTGAACTGATCAATTCAAGTATCAAGTCAACTTGAACTACATCATCTAAACATTGCCTAAACTGGGACATGAACTGATCGGTTCAGTTGGTGAAATGAATGGTTTAAGGTCTGAAATGACATGTTTAGTTTTTGAACCACTCAATTCAATGATCAATATGATTAGATCAAGGATTGATGTTGACATCATGTTGCGCATTAATATAATATTGAAAGCCAATGCAATTGAGAATAGGAAAGTAAGAGAATTGATCGGCTCAAGTGTTGAATTGATCATTTCACATGTGAACCGACTGGTTTAGTAGTGAGATGACCCATTTGATGTTCACAACTTTTAGGAAATTCATAAAATGATGTCTCTGTAACTCCCAAATGATCTGTAAACTGTGTCCACGTGCAACCTATAAATAAGGGGGACAGTCAAGGCTTAAAGGAGACACAACAATAACCTTTGACAATTGTTGTCCTCTCTAGTTGTGATAACTAGAGAGTCCTATCAACTTCTCCTGTAAAAAGGAGGGACACCAAGGGAGAGACAACACGGGAGAGCGAACCAACCCTAACAATTTGACGTTTGAAGAGACAACTACTTGCCATTACCTCTGGTAGTGCAATATGGAGTTCCTAGTGGTCTGCGTAGACTACATAGAGGTGTGGAGACCGTTGCCACCACACTAGGAGGACAACAATTACCATCACCCATGGTGCTTCACTAGGAGGCCATCATTGCCAGTTGTTTGTGTGCGTTTTGCGAATTGTGCACATAATCATGAAGAGTTGTTGTTGAACTTTCTCCAGAACCAAGTATATCTCTTGCTACCTTCTTTTCTAGATACATTGTTGTTGACATAATTTCCTATTCAAGGAATTGGGAACCTTTTTTTTTCTTTCGCTACCTTCTCTATCGTCCCTATTCCCCAATAGGAGACAAACCACGGTATCAAAGCCAATTTACACTGTGTCTAGATTTGAATCAATATGATCATATTTATCTTATTGTGCACGATACAAATATTAAAATAATTAATGTGTATATCCAATTAGATATAACATACGATCCCAATATACATATATGATATGGTATATACGCAATATAAACGCGTCACCCTAAAATTTGTTTTGATGGTGGATGATAAGCATCGTTATGGACAATAACCCCCTAGATCGTTGTGCTTGGTTGGATGGTTTTTATTCCTATTTTATATATCAATTTCTAACTTTCTATACTGATCCTCTCTCTCTTTTTTCATTTGTAAAAGTATTAATGCTTCTTTTCTATGTTCCCCTCAAATGTAACTCGAGGTTTTCCTATTATCATGTAATATATTAAATAAAAATAGGATATTTTTTATGTCTTGTTATGGAAAAAAAGACGTTCTTCTCTAGACAAACCAGCTGACTCAAAAGTCAAACTAACCAACTAGAGAACCGAGGAGGCCAGATGATAGGAGGAGCCAATCGATTGACTGGTGGCCCAACCAATTGACTGCGGGAGTCTAGATGTTTCTTGAACCAAAAACCATTCGACTGATCCAAGAGACCAACCGACTGACCAGAAGGCCAACAGATCAGTTTAAGAATTGAATCGATCAATCCAAACTGGTTTCACCACAAAAATCTTGATCAACAATAGGTTGCTACATATGATGTGGGACCTTAGGTGGTAATAGTTCCTTGTTGCTTCAAGGAGTTATAATAGTATGGCCATAACCATCACTTGTGTTTTATAATTACATGTTTCATTTGTAGATATAATATGTATATGATGCATATTAGTATGTGGTGTTTGGATATGTATATGTATTTATATAAATATAAAATCCTTCAATCTAATATTAAGTCTTAGATGTTTTCTATAAGCAACACATATGAAAATATTGATCAACTAAGTGTGGGCACACCAAGCATGATGTGCTCTCCATTTCATGGAAGTGTGATGATAGTCATGTTGGCCTGCTAAGCAGGGTGCATTACTATCGTGTTGGCTTTTGGGTCAGACATAACTAGGTGACCTTAATGAGATTAAGTGCCTAGAAGCATACATATAAATCTGGCAAGGAGTTGCACATACCATCTATCCAAGAATTATATGAGATGCAATTTTAAAAAGTTACCTACCTTAATAGTTGGTTATGGACACTAGCGTTGGCCGGGTATTAAGTCAATTGTTTTAAATCTTGGTTCACTAGAAGGTTGTACGCTGAAATCTTCTGAATTGATATGTGAAAACTATCAATTTGAAAAAAATAATGGGATTGATAATTAATTAAAGTCCTAATTAATATCATTAATATTATAAAATAAAATCAAAAGTGTTTTGAAAAATATGCGAGTTTTCTTTAGTATAATATAATGGCAAACACAAATATGTTTTCTTTGTGATCGGTCCTTGAGAAGGACAAGTTGAATGGAAATAATTTCCATGACTATTTTAGGACATTGAGTATTGTTCTCACTCAAGAGTGCAAGCTCTATGTCTTGGAGACACCAGAGCAAGATGAACCTGCTCCCAACACGCCTAAAGCTAACATGGATGCCTACTAGAAACACTTTGAAGATGTCATGGATGTCAAGTGCTTGATGTTGTGCTCAATGAACTATGGTTTGCAGAGACAATATGAGAACATGGATGTTATTTAGATGGTAACATTAATTAAGAACATGCACCACAATCAGGAAAGATAGGAGAGATATGATGTCTCTAAGGCATTGTTTAAGTGTAATATGATTGAAGGAGATCCAGTAGGTCCTCATGTACTCAACTTGATTGGGCATTTGGAGAACCTTGCTAGTATGGGATTTCACTTGGGTCAAGAGTTCGCCACAACTGTGATTCTACAGTCACTGCCATAATCATATAGTCAGTTTGTCATGAACTACAACATGAATGATTTTGACAAGCCGTTGTCAGAATTACTGTAACGAACCAAAACATAGAATCTTACCCTATTCCATTATTAGAAATCAATCAGGATCCATTTCTTATATTTTGACCAAAAGGGGGGTAAAGATTAAAATATATTTATATAATGACTTAATTATGTGCCAACATGTAAATAAAATCATGAAATATGTTACATATATTTCCTTTACTTGCATTATGGCTAAATAAAAATGAACAATATGCTTCAGAATAACAATTGGTAATTCCATGTCCATAAATATCAATAATGTTCTATTTTTTAAATAAATATGATATTAAATGATTAATTATGTCAAATGTGCAAAATGTAGAATTTTGTGCATAATAATAGAACAATATAACTCTTTTGACAACAATGTGAAGATAATAACATTTAATTTCATTTTTTAATTATGATAATAAAGATATTATATTTTTATAAATATAATGGCAATGTTTAAAATCCTAATGGTTCCATAAATCATAAAAGAAAATCCCAAAAGTAACATGTAATGTTGGGTCCTAGTTCTCTTGATTTCCACATTTTACATTATTTGAACAGTTCTAGATGCCTTAATTTTATTAAGGAAGGAAAATATAAGTTGAACTCTAGAATATTAAATGATACAGTAAATGACTTCAAAAGTGGAATCTAGTGAGGAAAGTAATTTTCTTCTTTTTTGTTGACCATAGAAGTTTATTTCTCATTAATGATAAAATTAACCTTTGTTGGGAAACTTAAGTCAGTATTTCATAGAAGAATTATTATAAAAGTCTAAGTAGACATTTGAATGAAAAAGTATATAATAATTGTTGTGGTTTGGTGTAACATGTAGCAATAACAATATAAGTAAACTTAGTTTCTACTTTATAAAATGTATTTATACAATATATCATGATTCAATAAACAAACCCAATAATACTTACAAGTAGGGGCAGAACCAACCACTGGAGGCTTGGGGGGGGATTTCTACTAGGACTGTAAATATCAAGTTCCTTTTAGTAGCAAGAACAAATCTTGATCTACCATTTCCGATTTTATGACAACATTTTTGATGAATACTTAAGTAGAAAACTATTTTCTTATGTATTCCAGTCTGCTTGTTGTAATGTTAATGATCGTTATGTTCATCAAACAAGTGAAGATAATTCATATATATATATATATATATATAAAACTAATTATAAGGGTAAATAGAGCTTTTCTCCTTTTAGTCAAAAACTTTATATTGACAGTGTGCATATAAAAGTCATCAACTTCCCTTGACCCCACAAGTGTCTGGCGTAGATCATAAAACTATCAATCTAATTGTCATCGAAGAATAGCTACAATCTATTTATATAATTGTTGGCAAAAAGATAGATGAACAAAGTCAAAATAGTAGTGTTCTTTAAGTTAAAATATAGAGACATGACATTCATCAATGTGATATTTTAATGTGATGAAACTTTAACCAGTCCTCCATGGCAATTTCAATGAAGGTAGAGGCTTAGGCTGCGTTTGGTACGTGGTGAATCGTGGTGATAGGGAATGATGGTGAAACAAAAATGTTGTTTGGTACGCATGGTGATAGTGATAGGGAATTTTTCCGTGGTGAATCCATGGTGAATTTTGGCCTATTTTTGTCCCCATGGAAAAGCATGGTGAATGATGGTGAAAAAAGTTCTTTTGAAGTCTCCATTAACAAATGGACATATGTGCAAAAAAAATTATACTATATTTTTCTTTCCCTCCTCGTGCCACATATCTCCCTCCAAGATTTCTTTTCCGCCAACAAATTTTGACTTCCGACCAAAATATTTTTCTCTCGAAGAAAATGTTTTCAGCCACACATTTTCCCTCCAAGATAAAGTTTTCTTAGATTTTATTTCTTGCAAGACAATATTTTCCGTCACATCTTTTCCCTCCAAGAAAAAATTCCAGCCACACATTTTTCCTCTAAGAATTTTTTGCCTCCAAAACAACGTTTCCCCCACGCCATTTTTTTCCAATATTAAATTTCCCTTTTTTTTAAAATGTAAGACAAAATTTCCCGTCAAATCTTTTTCTTTTCCAATTTTTTTTTACGCCACACCTTTTTTGCAAGACATTTTTTCTCCAAGACAACGTTTTCCGTGAAATCTTTTTTTCCTTCAAGAGCAAGTTTTCAACAACACCTGTTTCCATCGTTACACTTTCTTTCCTCCAAGACAACATTTCCCGCCACTAATTTTTCCTCCAAGGTAAAGTTTCCCACTAATTTTTTTCTAGCAAGACTATTTTCCGTCAAATCTTTTTCCCTCCAAATTAAAGTTTCCCGCCACACATTTTTCCTATAAGATAATTTTTTCCTCCAAGACAATGTTTCCCACCGCATCATTTTTCCCTTATCAAGATAAAATTTCTCATTAAATTTTTTTTCTGCAAGACAAAGTTTCCAGTCAAATCTTTTTCTCCTCAATAAAAACTTTCCCGCCACAATTTTTCTCCAGAATATATTTTTTCTCCAAGATGACATTTCTCGTCAAATTTTTATCCCCTTCAAGAAAAAAATTTCACAACACCTTTTTCCTCCAAGACAACATTTTTTTGCAACACATTTTTCCCTCCAAGATAATATTTTCCTTAAAAAACATTCATACAAGACAAAATTTCCCGCCAAATCTTCTTTCCCTCCAAAAAATGTTTCCCACCAAATTCATTTCTAACCAAGTGGGTAGTGACTTTTCCTAATTTTTCAATGAAGTATTTCCTTACAATGACTGTTAAGAAATATAACTAACATGTAAAAGAGTCTCCTTGATATTTTTAAAATTAAATAGTTCATATCCATACTAAAATTTGACGATTGAATATTTGTATTATTATTGTCATAATTTTTTTATATATGTGGTGCTTCACAAATAGAATTTATATTTGTGTGAGGTGTTTTATATAAAAATAATTCATTATCACCATCACCGTAACCATGTAACAAACAACATGTTTTAAAAATTTCCCCATCCCTTTCACCATCACCATGAAGGTGTTACCAAACAACAATGTTTAACAATTTCACCGTCACCGTCACCATCACCGTCACCGTCACCACGCATTTTGTCACCACGTACCAAACGCAGCCTTAGAGCCAACGACTGTTGTCTAGTCATTATATAGTTCTTTATTATAATTGAACACCTTACCTTATTGTTGTTGAAGAAGTTTTCATTTCTACGGTGGGAAATAACTATGGTGCTTCATTGAATGAGAAGTGTGTGTCGCTGGGTGGGAAATAGCACACAATGAGCATCCTTCTTCCCACATATTCCTCCCACATCTAGTGTTTTCTGACATAGCACAACGTATTCAACAAAGGGAGTGGCTACATTAGGGATGAAGGATAGACCGCAATATGGTTCTTTAAAGGAACATGGAACAACTTCATATTAGTTTGTATTTTCAATGAAAAGGAAGTGAATGAAAAGCACACATGAGATAGATGTCTGTTGGTATGTAGTGGAAAATGAGGAGGATTCTCAGGGAAAGTGTCGACATTAGTTTAAAAATGAATTGACATTTGTAAAGATTCCAGTTAATTGCACAATTAATGGGTGCGGCCAATAAAATTTGGGTTGTGAGTATTGAAAAGATAGATAAATCTTAAGAAACTGTAGTATCTAACACAAATCAATCTGAGTAACAGTCCATCTGGTACAGAACAATGGAGCAATACAAAATGGATGGCTTACAATAAATATCCATAAACTTAGTAAACAAGTTTCAATATTTTTTGGGGGGCCATGGCCCATGTTGCCCCCCTATTCTTCCGCCACTAGTTACAAGGCATGTAGCAATATGTATTATGATATACATATATATATGAATTGATGTTAAAAATATGCATAAATGTCTAATTGAATATTAATGAGACAATTTGTCTTGTCTTTGACTAACAAATGACTGTATAGAAACTAATGCATCATTTGTTGTAAACATGTGAAATTATTCATCATAGAATAATTCCAATAAAATTCTCATTTCTAAATATGATGATTGTATATGGAATTTATTGACATCGTTCCATTTAACACAATATATCAATTTCACAAAAAAAGTTATTTGGTATCTCTCTCTCTCTCTTAAATATAAGTTGTATGTAGGTAGAATTATTGTAACAAACCAAAACCTAGCCTCTTGACCTTGATATTATGTCTTGGTGGATATTCGGCTTAGTTCTTTGGACTTAGCCAACAAAGATAAAATACACATAATAGTATTTAATTTGTAAACCCTCATATGCTAATGCATGAAAAAAGCACCCACACATTAAGACATATATGGCTTAATGTTTAGATCAATAAAGTGTACCTAAAATATGTCACATAAAACAATGTTAATTAAAGCTTTATGATATGAGGTAATAATGTGCATAAAAGGACAAGGTGTCCATAATTGAGAATAGTGATACATAATTCAACTAAAAACAAAATGAATAAACTTATGTGAGATAATGATAGAGTAGATTCATTCTAAATCATTCCTTAGTCTTTTGGAACAAGGATGAGATAAATAGATAAATAATAACTCCTTATACAAGATAATGTGGTGTTAAATTAATTAATATGAGAAATAATGGTAATATTGGATAATGAATTAAAACTCATAAAATAAAGACTAATTGATTAAAAATAAGATGAGATTCATTTTCCTTGGCTTTGGTTCGCTTGGAGGCTAAGTTTCATAATTTTGGAATGATAATAACTATATCTCTTTTGTTTAGAAAAGAAAATGTGTTTTTCCTTAAAAATATGAAATAAAATACTTAATGACTTCAAAAGTGGAAAAAAATCTTAGATTGATAATCTAAACATTAAAATATACCTTTGGGTGAATTTTCATATAATTTGGATAATCTTAATATACATGTGATGTTAGGAGAGAGAAAGTGTGTAGAACCTTCAAAATATTAAATAAAGGAAAATGATGTACAGACAAAATCTCAAATGAGATTCCAGATAATAATTTGTCCTTTTCTTTTCATACTCCACCAACTCCACTTTCCCACCACCAACCAACTCCATTGGTTAGGTCACCCAATGCACGATTTCTAAGGGGAGATGCCACACTCTGCAAAGTGGGTTAGAAATGTCAGGGAGAGAAAGAAAGAAAGAGAGAATGAGAGGAGGAGTGGAGAGAGAAATTGGCTGTAAGAAAGAGAAAAAAGATAACATATTTTTTATAATAACTTTTAAACAATAATGAATTTTTTGACGAAATGAACACCGCCACAATCATTACAAAAATACTTTACAATAAGATCAAGTTTGACAAATTAAAAATAAAATAAAATATAAAACTTAAAAGAAGAGGGGTAATGTGATTGTAAAAAGTTAAAAAAGAAGAGAGGAAAAATTATTTAGTTTATAACTCGCAAACGATAATGGATTTTTTTATGAAATAAAAACTGCCCGATTACTATAAAAAAGAATTGTGTACCTGAGTACATGTAGCTTACATGTACCCATTTTAATTTATGATGACTACAAAAGTACAAAAGTATTATGACCTTATGGATGTTATGCCTTCCCCTTACATAACATGTGTATCAAGATTTACTTCAAACTAACATTCCTAGATCATCAAATAAAAGAAAACACAAATTTTTTAATCAATGGTAAGTTGCAAAAATTCCAAAAATCATTAAATGATATATTGTTATATCTTACGATTTACATGATGTATGGTTGTGATTTTTTGAACACATCTAATCTATTAAATTTTGATACAATCCATATGGTTGGATAGAATCAATGCATTCCACTTATGTCATTTTCATGGCTGGTACTCATAAGCTGCATTAATCGGCCGGCACACACTTCCTAACACACACACACACACAAAGACACCCACATACACACACATATATATATATATATATATATATATATATATAGATAGAGAGAGAGAGAGGGAGAAGAGAGAGAGAGAGGATCATGAACTAGACCTAATTAAAGGAATAGGAAATTCCATGTATCAGAGTTTATTTAGCATGGCTAAAGTGGTATTTAATATAATCCATACATATGCAAGATATATGTTTTGACTAGATGATGTTAAAATTTCATGATGATTAAACATTTCAATGGTAGTTGCTGGTTTCTAGAGTTACCATTTATATATGGTCATAAAACATTAAGTTGAAGGTGCTACACATATATGATTGGAATGATTTTTGAAATACAACTTATCTACATAGTATACTTTATATCCATATGGTTGGATCAAGTGACAAGTCTTGTTAAGTGTGCAAAATTAGGTTTATGTATAGGAAATTTCCTATCCCGTAGGGACAAAGTCTCTTTTTTGATATATATATATATATATATGTGTATGTATATATGTATATATATGTGTATCTGTGTCTGTGTGTGTCTTTATATATATATATATATATATATATATATATATATATATATATATATATGAAGTGTGTGTGTGTATGTATGTATACTCCTTAGTTTACCACCCTCCCAAATGGAGGACGAACATCCCTTGTATGTATATACACTCTCAACATATATTCCATGCCCGTGACGGAGGTCGAACATCTGAGAGGGTATGTAAACCAAGGTGTATATATACATACACACCTTCACGGGTTTGTGGGTTTTGTCTTTGGAGTTTAATGTTTTATATAATATCATCAAATATTATCTTGAGCGTACCGAGGAGTAGTATCTCTTGTGTGACTGAGAATACCAAAAAGCCTTTAATATATTTGGTGGGGTAGAGAGTATCATAGATTATAAACTATAGATAAGCATTAGCAGAGGCAATAATTCTGAAGATGTCTACATCCCATAGGTGGGGAGGAATGTTAGAAATAGAGACCCAATCTGATCCTCTCAAGGTGGAAAGTTCAACTACAAGATCAAGGGACAATATAGTAACGTAAGCTTGGACAAAACTTACTTCCCATGGAACGATAATGGAAAACAATTGTGGTGATCGAGGTTGTTGTCGGTAGGAACTGATTAAATGAGTTGATCAATAGATCAAATCTTAGGTTTTAGAATGGTACAACTAGGAAGGAGAAGAGACAAAGATTGAGTGACTCCCATGGTGAGAACACAACTATTGTCAAGGTTGTTTGTAATGGTGATCAAGAATTTGCATTTGGTGAGAACCTTGAGTATTCTCATGGAGTTGACTGAAACATTAATCATGGTATCTTGTCTCTAATTATTGAAGAATGCATTCATCTTAATAGGTCTATGTAGAGGTGGAAGATGGTGTGGAGAAATGGCACAAGATGGGGGGTTGATAGGAATGGTGAATGTGGTTGTAGTAGGTTGTCATGATCTGTTGATATGTATGCCGATATAGCCAATCACATGATGATTGTAATGGGGAATTAAATACCTGATTTGATAATGATAAAGGTTATTTTGACTATTATGTTTGTCTAAATCATGAGATGATGACACAAACATAGCAGATGTTTAAAGAATGATGTTACTCGATGACATATGTCTTTGGGTTGAGGACCTAAATAGTGAGATCATATGTAAGATAAGAGTACATATATTCTTGTTATGTCCCTAGTTGGATATTATTATGGACGAAAAATATATGACATTAATACATAAGAATAGAGTGTGTGTTGGTTGATGATAGAATCTCATTAGTCATGATATTGAAAACTACTAGAGGGGGGGTGAATAGAGTTTTATGGAGATTTTTTAAAGATAATTAAACTAAACAACCAAAGTAAAGATTAAGAAGAGGAACACAGGTGTTTAGAGTGGTTCCAACCTTAGCAAATGCTAAGGAGTCAATCCACTACCCGGTTGCTTACCCAACCGGGATTTTGAAAGTACTAAATTTTATTACCTCGCAAGGATATTACATAAAATTTACAATACTTTCCAAACACCCTTTGGACAGCCTTCTCCTTGAAGTAGTCTTGCCAACCTTGAAGCAACCTTCCTTGAAGTAACTTCAAGCTCCCCCTTGAAGTAGCCTTCCTCTCGAAGTAGCTTCCCGTCAAGACAGCCTTCAGAAGTAGTCCAAAGATCCTCCTCTTCTCCACGAAGAGCTTTACCCTCTCCAATCCACAGCCTCCTACCTGGAGTAGCAAGGAGAGTACAAGTAATACAAGGAACAAGAAAGAAATAAGAGAAAATACAACTTATCCTTGAAGCTCAAGGCTTGATTTGCCTAGATCAAGCGTTTGGATTTTCCTAGCCAAGAGGATGGACTTGTGATTGCTAGTGTTAGGAAAATCTAGCCTATAGGACGAGATTGAGCTAAGGGGAAAGTAGCCAATTGATCACAATGCTCAATTCACAACAGTTTGCACAAGAGAGCTCAAGTGTTTTCTCAAGTATATCAAGTGTAGCAAGTAAGTTTTTGTGTCCTAAGGCTTGTCCTATTTATAGGAATGGTCAAAGGAAGCTTAAGGACGTTCTAGACAACTTTTGCTCTTGTCCTATAAATAAGGAAATATAAAATATATGAATTTCATACCTTTAGATTGCCGCATGTAACTTTTGCTCTTGTTTATAAAATGTGTGCTTATTATTCCCAATGAATTATGGAACATGAAATCCAGTTCATTTGGGAATATAGCAACTTTCAATGTAAAGCCAAGAGTATATTTATGAAACTCATTGATTGAGTTTTTCATAAATACTAAGTTATAGTTTTATATATCTCTCCCCCTTTGTCATTTCAAAAAGATAACCGTTTTAATAACAACTCCCCCTTAATTTGATATCCCATCAAATCTAATGAAAAAGATGTCCATTAAGAAGATAACTCCCCCTTAATTAGATATCCCATCAAATCTAATGAAAAAGATGTCCATTGAAAAGCCAAAATGAATCAAGTAAACATATTTGTTTTAAGAACCGCAGATATCAAAGAAAACATCTTCCAAAGGAGTAATAAGCAGTTGCTTCCTAATGTTGTTGAATTGATCCAAGGGAAGTGGTTTTGTAAAAATATCAGCCAATTGATTTTCCGTATCAACATGATGAAGGGAAACATGATTCTTTGAGATGTGATCCCTTAAGAAGTGATGACGGATTTCAATGTGTTTTGCCCGGCTATGTAAAATAGGATTATGTGCTAAGTTTATGGCGCTTGTGTTATCACAAAAAATAGGTGTAGATGAAAGATTAAAACCATAATCGCTTAATACCTGTTGCATATAAAGCACTTGAGCACAACAAGACCCGGCAGCCATATATTCAGCTTCAGTTGTAGATAGGGCAACCGTATTTTGTTTCATGCTAAACCAAGATACTAAGGCTCTTCCTAATAAGAAACATCCACCACTAGTACTTTTGCGATCAAGTCGACAACTAGCATAATCCGCATCAGTATAAGCTTTAAAATCCAAGGATTGTCCTTTTGGATACCATAAACCAAAACAAGTAGTGTCGGCTAGATATCGAAGAATTCGTTTCACTGCAAGAAAATGAGATTGCATAGGTTGGGATTGAAATCGAGCACAAAGACCGACGGAAAACATAATGTCCGGTCGAGAAACAGTTAAATATAGCAAACTACCAATCATGGCTCTATATAAGGAATCATCAATAGGATCCCCGTTTTCATCCTTATCAATTTTGATAGAGGTAGCCATAGGAGTAGTAGAATGTTTGCATTGATCCATCCCAAAACGTTTTAAAAGTTCTTTAGTATATTTTTCTTGGCTTATGAAAATTCCTGCAGGTGTTTGCTTAATTTGAAAACCAAGAAAGAATGTTAGTTCACCCATGAGGCTCATTTCAAATTCTTTTTGCATAATGTCACTGAATTGTGTGCATAATGAATCATTAGAGGCTCCAAAAATAATGTCATCAACATATATTTGCACAACTAAGAAATCAGATGCATATGTTTTGAAGAATAAAGTAGAATCTGAATTTCCGATAGAAAAACCATTATCAAAAAGATATGTCTTGAGTCGTTCATACCAATTCCTAGGTGCTTGTTTTAGACCATAAAGTGCCTTTTTAAGTTTATAAACATGGTCACCTTTTTCCGATATTTCAAAGCCAGGTGGTTGAGCAACATAAACTTCTTCTTGTATGATGCCATTGAGAAATGCACTTTTGACATCCATTTGATATAGCTTAATGTTTTTATGGGCAGCAATAGCTAGTAACATCCTAATAGCTTCAAGTCTAGCTACGGGTGCATATGTTTCATCAAAATCTATTCCTTCTTGTTGATTATATCCTTGTGCTACTAATCGAGCTTTATTCCTTATAACTTCTCCTGCCTCATTGAGCTTATTCCTAAAAACCCATGTAGTTCCAATGATAGTTTTGTCTTGTGGTTTAGGAACTAAATCCCATACATCATTTTTAGTGAATTGATTTAACTCCTCTTGCATGGCTATTATCCAGTAATCATCCTTAAGAGCTTCGGATACCTTCTTAGGTTCAATAATAGAAACGAAAGCCATGTTTGCAACATCTTTGAAGGAAGACCGAGTTTTGACTTTATCATTTGGATCTCCAATAATTAGTTCTTGGGGATGATCCTTGATAAGCTTAGGTGTAGGTTGTGTTTCAACTTGGGGATCGGATATAGGAATTTTCTCACTATCATTGGGAATGGTCATATTTTCGAATTGATTAGTGAGATCAATGATATCTAGATTTTCAGATTTTGATTCTTCATGAAAAGAAACATGAATGGATTCCTCAACTTTTCTAGATATAGTGTTATATACTCTAAAGGCTTTGCTAGAAGTGGAATATCCCAAGAAGAATGCTTTGTGTGATTTAGAATCAAACTTGTCTCTATCATCTTTGGTATTTAAAATGTAGCATGTGGAGCCAAAAGTATGAAAGTAGTCAACTCTAGGTTTCTTAGAGTGTAGTATTTCATATGGAGTTTTCTTCAAATGAGAGTGAACAATTACTCTATTAAGCACATAACAAGAAGTGTTTACAGCTTCAGCCCAAAAGGTTTTAGGTGTGTTGTGTTCAAGCATCATGGTCCTAGCCATTTCCTGTAGGGATCGATTTTTCCGTTCAACTATACCATTTTGTTGTGGGGTATGTGGAGCAGAAAAGTTATGAGTATACCCTTGAGATATACAAAAGGTCTCAAATGTATGATTTTCAAATTCGCCACCATGATCACTTCTAATGGTACATATTTTATGTTGTAAAAGATTTTCAATCTTGGAACAAAATTGCATAAAGACATGAATAGTATCATCTTTAGCTGCAATAAAATGTACCCATGTATATCTACTATAATCATCAACAATAACAAAACAGTATCGTTTACCACCAATAGATTGTGTCCTCATTGGTCCAAATAAGTCCATATGAATTAATTCTAAGGATCTACTGGTGCTAAGTACATGTTTTGATTTAAACGATGTTTTGGTTTGCTTTCCCATTGTGCAGGGTTCACAGTTTTCAGCTTGATCAAAAGACAACGTAGGTAATCCACGAACAAGATTATATTTCACTAACTTTTTAATAGTATGTGAACTAGCATGTCCTAGCTTTTTATGCCATAGTTGTAAGGTATTTTCATTTGCAAGCAAGCATTTACCTACTACTGATTTCATAGAGTTTGGTTTAAGGATATAAAGATTTCCAACTCTATTTCCTTCATAAATGACATTTGTAGTGTTTTCTATCAATAACTTGTAGCAGGTTTTGTTAAATATCACATCATAACCACTATCACATAGTTGACTTACACTAATTAAATTATGATGCAATCCATCAACAAGTAGAACATTTTTGATTTCAAGATTTGTTCCAACATTACCTATTCCAACGATCTTGCCCTTACCATTGTCTCCAAAGGTGACCGTTCCACTTTTCTTTTCTTCAAAAGTTTGAAATGCGTCCTTGTTTCCGGTCATATGTTTGGAGCAGCCACTGTCAACTACCCATTCCTGCATTAGAATGTAGATTTTGGTACCCATGTGATGGTCCGATAAGGTTAGAAACTTTTTAATTACTTATGTGTATAAAAGTTCCGATACAGAAAACCAGTCGGTCGACAATTGTTCGACCGATATCTGTCTCGGTCGACAATTCGTCGATCGAGAAGGTTACTGTATTACAACCAAAAACACAGAAAATTTCTCGGTTGACTAATTTTCGACCGAAATAGGTGCTGTAAATTTTTAATTTGTTAAAGACATCCAGTCGGTCGACAATACTTCGACCGACACAGAGCTCGGTCGACAATACTTCGACCGACAAAGTTTCTGTTTCAGTACAACAATGCAGAGAGAATAATAACAATGAGCATGGCACCTTTTATTGAGATAAGACGATATAAATAGCAAAATTAAGCATTTGGTCATATCTCAACTACATTCCATTCTTCTAAGTTTGGGGTTTTGGGATCCAAACTAAGTCGGACTCCTTAGTCTTGTAGGGGCATGAAAAACAATAATGTCCAAGACGTAAGCAGAAATGGCAAGTAATAGAGTCAATTTCATTTCTCTTTCTAGCCATTGTGTTCTTGGGTACAAACATAGTTTGGGTCTTTTTGGGTTGGTTTTTCTTTGAAACATATCCCAAACCTTTTCTTCCATTGAATACAGTACCAGATCTTAATATGTTATCAAGAATATCTTTTCTTCTTAACTCATAAAGTTCTCTTTGCAACTGGGCAATGTCATTCATCTTTTTATGTATATCTTTTCTTGCTTGGTCTAAATCAGAAAATAATGAATCCTTTTCTTTTACAATATTATCATAGTCCGTATGGTTGCACAAGATAGGTTGAGTTTGAAAATCATGTAGTTTGGCTAACAAATCAGTCTTTTCTTTTGATAGAAGATCAATATTTGTTTCCAAAGTAAGTAGCTTTCTAGTGCAATCATCTAGAGATGTTTTTAAAGAAACATTTTCAAGATCAATGTTGTTCTTTTCAGAAGAAAGTTCATCTAATTTGGCAATGAGCTCATTATTTGATTTTATTGCCTTCTTTAGTTTCTTCTTGGCATCAACGTACTTATCATGAGTTTCTTGTAAACTAGTAACTAACTCTTCTTTAGGAAGATCAACTAGGCTTACCTCTTGAGGGTCTTCATTTTCTTCTCTTGCCATTAGACATTCTACCTTCTCTTCTCCGCTTTCACTGTCACTTGTATCATCCCATGCAGCTTTATAGGCTTTTTCTCCTTTCTTCTTATGTGAGCTTTTCTTTCCTTTCTTTGCTTTGGGACATTCATTTTTAAGATGCCCTTTCTTTCCACATTCAAAGCACCTGGGAGTAGATGAACTAGAAATTTTGTTAGATTTAAACCTTTTGTACTTCTTACCGTTGACTATCAATGCTTCTTCTCCTTCTTCTTCACTGGATTCCTCACTCTCTTGTGTGAGAGCTTTTGATGCTTTGAGAGCCACGTCTTTCTTTGGCCCACGCTGACGCTCATGTTCTCTTCTCTCTTCCTCTTCTAGATCTGCCTCATGAGCTTCTAAGTTTCCGATGAGCTGCTCCATTTTGAGGCGAGTGAGGTCGTTTGCTTCTGCAATAGCTGTCACCTTTGGTTTGTACTTTGGAGGAAGAGATCGAAGTATTTTTGATACCTGATCTTCCTCAAGAACAGGTTTCCCTAAAGCACTCAAACCATTAACAATAGTAGAAAAAATTTTGAATACATTTCACTAATAGTTTCGTTTGGATCCATGCGAAAATGTTCAAACTTGGTTTTAAGCAAGCTAACTTTAGAATTTTTAACTTGAACAGTACCCTCATATGTTATAGATAATCTATGCCAAATGTCATATGCGGTATCACAATTTGATACTCTATTAAATTCACCTACTGAGATGGAACAATATAAAATGCTTACTGCCTTTGCATTCATCTGGGCCATCTTTACCGTATTAGCATCCCATACTGCGAAATCGTCTTGTGGAAGTGTGTATGGTGTAGATACCATTCTCCAAAGATCCCAGTTGATTCCTTGGAAGTAGAATTGCATTCTTCTCTTCCAGTATTGATAGTTTGTCCCGTCGAATGCTGGAGGTCTAGCAACGAGCGTTCCTTCAATGTTGAGGTTGTTGAGCACTCCATCACCCATTTCTTCAAGACCGTGTTAAGGTTCCTTGAAGCCCAGCTCTGATACCAATTGAAAACTACTAGAGGGGGGTGAATAGAGTTTTATGGAGATTTTTTAAAGATAATTAAACTAAACAACCAAAGTAAAGATTAAGAAGAGGAACACAGGTGTTTAGAGTGGTTCCAACCTTAGCAAATGCTAAGGAGTCAATCCACTACCCGGTTGCTTACCCAACCGGGATTTTGAAAGTACTAAATTTTATTACCTCGCAAGGATATTACATAAAATTTACAATACTTTCCAAACACCCTTTGGACAGCCTTCTCCTTGAAGTAGTCTTGCCAACCTTGAAGCAGCCTTCCTTGAAGTAACTTCAAGCTCCCCCTTGAAGTAGCCTTCCTCTCGAAGTAGCTTCCCGTCAAGACAACCTTCAGAAGTAGTCCAAAGATCCTCCTCTTCTCCACGAAGAGCTTTACCCTCTCCAATCCGCAGCCTCCTACCTGGAGTAGCAAGGAGAGTACAAGTAATACAAGGAACAAGAAAGAAATAAGAGAAAATACAACTTATCCTTGAAGCTCAAGGCTTGATTTGCCTAGATCAAGCGTTTGGATTTTCCTAGCCAAGAGGATGGACTTGTGATTGCTAGTGTTAGGAAAATCTAGCCTATAGGACGAGATTGAGCTAAGGGGAAAGTAGCCAATTGATCACAATGCTCAATTCACAACAGTTTGCACAAGAGAGCTCAAGTGTTTTCTCAAGTATATCAAGTGTAGCAAGTAAGTTTTTGTGTCCTAAGGCTTGTCCTATTTATAGGAATGGTCAAAGGAAGCTTAAGGACGTTCTAGACAACTTCTAGGGGGTTCTAAGTGCTTAACTAGCCGTTAAGGATAAACTAGTTGCTTTTGCAACGGCTAATTACTTTATTCTGCAGTTGCTGTCAGAGACCATCTCGGTCGACAAATGGTCGACCGAGACACCTACTCGGTCGAACTTTTGTCGACCGACAGGCTCTCTGGAACAAGTGATTTGCAACGTCTTTCTTCAACTACCAACTAACTTGTCTGTTGTGTCTAACGGCTACTTTGGATCTTTCTCGGTCGAGAAGATTGTCGACCGAGAGTGTCTCGGTCGAGGAGTATTGTCGACCGAGAATGATCCTGTTTCAAGGTTTCAATTTAAGCATTAATTATATGTGTGAGTGTGCAAAGGTGATCCTAATTAAATGGGATGACATGTCTAACTATGGTGTTTGGCTAGGGAAAATCTAACGCTTGATTTACATGCAATTCTAAGTACTTGTACATTATATATTTGTACAAGTTTTACAATATTGATTACATTGCATGAAAATATAACTGAGTAAGCTCTTGGATTTTCCCTTGCTACTTTGTCATCCTGCACACTCAAGTAGCTCGTTAGATAAATAAGAATGAAATGTTTGTCATAATCAAAACAAAGAGATTTTTAGATGTCCATTTAGCCAACAATGTGATATCAAACCAAGCACATAGGTACATGTACATAACCACCTTGAGAGTGAGACATGGAGATCATGGAATGGCAGTCAGAATCAATTGTCATAGTGACAGTGGTGATTATGGTTCTTAGACCTAAAGTCACTATACTCATCACATGTCGTTTGATGTATTTTGACATCATCCAATGTGACCATGAATAAGGGTTTCCAAAAATCCTTGAGAGTGATACATGGAGATCATGGAATGGCAGTCAGAATCAATTGTCATTGTGACAGTGGTGATTATGGCTCTTAGACCTAAAGTCACTATACTCATCACATGTCGTTTGATGTATTTTGACATCATCCAACGTGACCATGAATAAGGGTTTCCAAAAAGGTGATGATTGGGTATGTTGTGACACATGAGGATTGAGTGTGAATGATGTAGATGGGTTTTGTCCCTCCTACATTATATTGATGTCTAGGCCACTTGATAAGAGAAACTGAGAAACGTATGGCCATACTCGTGTGAATCAATATATGATATGTGAGCTCACATGCATATCATATAGTCTTCTCTAGTTTAAGGAACATGGATTGAGAAATGAGAGTATGATGATTCCATGCCTCGAGTTCAAGTCGGATATTAGAGAAAAAGGAACATATGATCACAAAAACACGGGTCACTGATTGTAGGTAGAAGTTGTTCTCCAACTTTCCAATTACTTGGGTAGGAATTATGGGTTGATGCATACCGCTTATTGCTTTTGATGTCATAAGTTTTTTATGTACATTCACTGCCAACGTAACTTGGGACCTATAGGGTCACAAACATAGGATTCACCTAGAATAGGAGTTTATTCATGAATGATGGTTACCTTGATTACTAAAGTGTTAGGTATTTAATTAAACAAAAATGGAAAAAATTTGATTGGCTAGATCATGAACCAACCGGTTCAAGTGTTGAACTGATCAATTCAAGTATCAAGTCAACTTGAACTACATCATCTAAACATTGCCTAAACTGGGACATGAACTGATCAGTTCAGTTGGTGAAATGAATGGTTTAAGGTCTGAAATGACATGTTTAGTTTTTGAACCACTCAATTCAATGATCAATATGATTAGATCAAGGATTGATGTTGACATCATGTTGCACATTAATATAATATTGAAAGCCAATGCAATTGAGAACAGGAAAGCAAGAGAACTGATCGGCTCAAGTGTTGAATCGATCATTTCACATGTGAACCGACCAGTTTAGTAGAGAGATGACCCATTTGATGTTCACAACTTTCAAGAAATTCATAAAATGTTGTCTCTCAAACTCCAAATGATCTGGAAACTGTGACCATGTGCATCCTATAAATAAGGGGGGCAGTCAAGGCTTAAAGGAGACACAACAATAACCTTTGACAATTGTTGTCCTCTCTAGTTGTGATAACTAGAGAGGCTGAGCAATTTCTCCTATAAAAAGGAGGGACACCAAGGGAGAGACAACACGGGAGAGCAAATCAACCCTAACAATTTGATGTTTGAAGAGACAACTACTTGCCATTACCACTGGTAGCGCAATATGGAGTTCCTAGTGGTCCATGTAGACTACATAGAGGCGTGGAGACCGTTGCCACCACACTAGGAGGACAACAATCACCATCACCCGTGGTGCTTCACTAGGAGGCCATCATTGCTAGTTGTTTGTGTGTGTTTTGCGAATTGTGCACATAATCTTGAAGAGTCGTCATTGAACTTTCTCCAGGACCAAGTATATCTCTTGCTACCTTCTTTTCTAGATACATTGTTGTTGACACAATTTCCTATTCAAGGAATTGGGAACCTTTTTTTTTTCTTTCGCTACCTTCTCTATCATCCCTATTCCCCAATAGGAGACCAACAACGGTATCAGAGCCAATTTACAATGTGTCTAGATTTGAATCAATATGATCATATTTATCTTTTTGTGCATTATACAAATATTAAAATAATTAATGTGTATATCCAATTAGATATAACATACGATCCCAATATACATATATGATATCGTATATACATAATATAAACACGTCACCCTAAAATTTGTTTTGATGGTGGATGATAAGCATCGTTATGGACAATAACCCCGTAGATCGTTGTGCTTGGTTGGATGGTTTTTATTCCTATTTTATATCTCAGTTTCTAACTTTCTATACCGATCCTCTCTCTCTTTTTTCATTTGTAAAAGTATTAATGCTTCTTTTCTCTATTCCCCTCAAATGTAACTCGAGGTTTCCCTATTATCATGTAATATATTAAATAAGAATAGGATATTTTTTATGTCTTGTTATGGCAAAAAAGACGTTCTTCTCCAGACAAACCAGCCGACTCAAATGTCAAACCGACCGACCAGAGAACTGAGGAGGCCAGATGATAGGAGGAGCCAATCTATTGACTGGTGGCCCAACCAATTGACTGCGGGAGTCTAGATGTTTCTTGAACCAAAAACCATTCGACCGATCCAAGAGACCAATCGACTGACCAGGAGGCCAACAGATCAGTTCAAGAATTGAATCAATCAATCCAAACTGGTTTCATCATAAAAATCTTGATCAAAAATAGGTTGCTACATATGATGTGGGACTTTAGGTGGTAGTAATTCCTTTTTGCTTCAAGGAGTTACAATAGTATGGCCATAACCATCACTTGTGTTTTATAATTACATGTTTCATTTGTAGATATAATATGTATATGATGCATATTAGTATGTGGTGTTTGGATATGTATATGTATTTATATAAATATAAAATCATTCAATCTAATATTAAGTCTTAGATTCTTTCTATAAGCAACACATATGAAAAGATTGATCAACTAAGTGTGGGCACACCAAGAATGATATGCTCTCCATTTCATGGAAGTGTGATGATAGTCATGTTGGCCTATTAAGCAGGGTGCATTACTATCATGTTGGCTTTTGGGTCAGACATAACTAGGTGACCTTAATGAGATTAAGTGCCTAGAAGCATGCATATAACTCTGGCAAGGAGTTTCACATACCATCTATCCAAGAATTATATGAGACGCAATTTTAAAAAATTACCTACCTTAATAGTTGGTTATGGACACTAGCATTGGCTGGTTAATAACTCAATTGTTTTGGATCTTGGTTCACTAGAAGGTTGTACGCTGAAATCTTCTGAATTGATATGTGAAGACTATCAATTTGAAAAAAAAATAGGATTGATAATTAATTAAAGTCCTAATTAATATCATTAATATTATAAAATAAAAACAAAAGTGTTTTGAAAAAAATGCAAATTTTCTTTAGTAGAATATAATGGCAAACACAAATATGTTTTCTTTGTGATCGGTCCTTGAGAAGGACAAGTTGAATGGGAATAATTTCCATGACTATTTTAGGACGTTGAGCATTGTTCTCACTCAAGAGTGCAAGCTCTATGTCTTGGAGACACCCAGAGCGAGATGAACCCGCTCCCAACACGCCTAAAGCTAACATGGATGCTTACTAGAAACACTTTGAAGATGTCATGGATGTCAAGTGCTTGATGTTGTTGGATAAATTGGACATTATGATAAATCCCTTTGTTTCGATGATGACAAACATTTCATTCTTGTTGATCTAACGAGCTACTTAAGTGTGCAGGAACAAGGTGATGACAAAGTTATAGGGAATCCATACGCTTGAATGCTTGTAAATGTCATGCAATATAAATCAATTGTAAACTTGTACAAATATATAATGTACAAGTACTTAGACTTCATGTAAATCAAGCGTTAGATCTCCCTAGCTAAACACCACACTTAGATAAGTCATCTCCTTCAAATAGGATCACATATGCACACTCATACACATACTTAGTGGTTTAATTAAAAGATTGAAAACAGGGTCAATCTCGGTCGACCACACTCCTCGACCGAGACACTCTCGGTCGACAAACTTCTCGACCGAGAATGACCCAAGTAGCCGTTAGACACAGCTGACAAAGTAGTTGGAAGTTGCAAATGAACGTTGATCCAGAGAGCCTGTCGGTCGACAAAACTTCGACCGAGTAGGTATCTCGGTCGACAAATTGTCGACCGAGATGGTCTCTGACAGCAACTGCAGAATAAAGTAACTAGCCGTTACTAATGCACCTAACTTATATCTAACGGCTAGTTAAGCACTTAGAAGCCCCTAGAAGTTGTCTAGAACGTCCTTAAGTATCCATAGGCCACTCCTATAAATAGGACATATCTTAGGACACCAAATACACTGAAGCTATACTTGTGCTATACTTGAGCTTGAATACTCACTTGCAATCTGTTTTAGAGCAATAGAGCAATTCCTACACTTGCCATTCATTCCTATTGCTCCCATTTCGTGTCCTATAGGCTAGTATCTCCTATCCACTATAATCACATTGTCATACACATTGGTTAGGAGATCTATACGCTTGATATAGGCAAATCAAGCCTTGTGCTTACAACGGTATTGTAATTTCTGTTTTCCTTCTTGTTCCTTTTATCCTTTGTACTCTCCTTGCTACTCCTAGGGTTGGAGGCTGCGGATTGGAGAGGGTTGACTTCTCAGGTGGAGAAGGGGACTTCAAGCTACTTCAAGAAGGCTATCGCACGGGAAGCTACTTCAGAAGGCTGGTGCAACGGGAGTTGGTGCACCTACTTCAAGGGAAGGCTGTTTCAAGGTTGGGCGATTACTTCTAGGTGAAGGCTGCTTGAAGGGTTTGGGAAAAGAAATTGTATTTTATGTAAAGTCCTTGCGAGGTAATAAAATAAATTTCTTTTCAAATCCCGGTTGGGTAAGCAACCGGGTAGTAGACTGACGGCTATAGTATTTGCTATAGTTGGAACCACTCTAAACCCTGTGTCTCCTTGTCCAATATTTTCATTGTGGTTGTTTAAGTTAAATTATTATTAAAATCTTTATAAAACTCTATTCACCCCCCCCCTCTAGTAGTTTTCAGATGTTGTGCTCAATGAACTATGGTTTGAAGAGATAATATGAGAACAGGGATGTTATTTATATGGTAACATTAATTAAGAACATGCACCATGATCAGGAAAGACAGGAGAGATATGATGTCTCTAAGGCATTGTTTAAGTGTAATATGATTGAAGGAGATCCAGTAGGTCCTCATGTACTCAACTTGATTAGGCATTTGGAGAACCTTGCTAGTCTGGAATTTCACTTGGGTCAAGAGTTCGCCACAGTTGTGATTCTAGACTCACTGCTATAATCATATAACCAGTTTGTCATGAACTACATCATGAATGATTTTGACAAGCCGTTGTCAGAATTACTGTAATGAACCAAAACATAGATTCTTACCCTATTCCTTGATTAGAAATATATAAGGATTGGTTTCTTATATTTTGACCAAAAGGGTGGTAAAGATTAAAACATATTTATATAATGACTTAATTATGTGCCAACATGTAAATAAAATCATGAAATATGTTACATATATTTCCTTTACTAGCATTATGGCTAAATAAAAATGAACAATATGCTTCAGAATAACAATTGGTAATTCCATGTCCATAAATATCAATAATGTTCTATTTTTTAAATAAATATGATATTAATTATGTCAAATGTGCAAAATGTAGAATTTTGTGCATAATAATAGAACAATATAACTCTTTTGACAGCAATGTGAAGATAATAAAATTAATTTAATTTTTTAATTATGATAATAAAGATATTATATTTTTATAAATATAATGGAAATGTTTAAAATCATAATGGTTCCATAACTCATAAAAGAAAATCCCAAAAGTAAAATTTAATGTTGGGTCCTAGTTAGCTTGATTTCCACGTTTTACATTATTTGAACAGTTCTAGATGCCTTAATTTTATTAAGGAAGGAAAATATAAGTTGAACTCCAGAATATTAAATGATACAGTAAATGACTTCAAAAGTGGAATCTAGTGAGGAAAGTAATTTTCTTCTTTTTTGTTGACCATAGAAGTTTATTTCTTATTAATGATAAAATTAACCTTTGTTGGGAAACTTAAGTCATTATTTCTTAGAAGAATTATTATAAAAGTGTAAGTAGACATTTGAATGAAAAAGTATATAATAATTGTTGTGGTTTGGTGTAACATGTAGCAATAACAATATAAGTAAAATTAGTTTCTACTTTATAAAATGTATTTATACAATTATATCATGATTCAATAAAAAACCCAATAATACTTACAAGTAGGGGCGGAACCAACCACTGGAGGCTTGGGGGGGATTTCTACTAGGACTGTAAATACCAAGTTCCTTTTAGTAGAAATAACAGATCTTGATCTACCATTGCCGATTTTATGACAACATTTTTGATGAATACTTAAGTAAGAAAACTATTTTCTTATGTATTCCAGTCTTCTTGTTGGGAAAATGTTAATGATCATTATGTTCATCAAACAACTGAAGAACTATATATATATATATATATATATATATATAACTGATTATAAGGGTAAATAGAGCTTTTCTCCTTTTAGTCGAAAACTTTATATTGACAGTGTGCATATATAATTCATCAACTTCCCTTGACCCCACAAGTGGCGTAGAACATAAAAATATCAATCTAATTGTCATCGAAGAATAGATACAAATTATTAACCTAATTGTTGGCAAAAAGATAGATGAACAAAGTCAAAATAGTAGTGTTCTTTATGTTAAAATATAGAGACATGACATTCATCAATGTGATATTTTAATGTGATGAAACTTTAACCAGTCCTCCATGGCAATTTTAATGAAGGTAGAGGCTTAGAGCCAACCACTGTTGTCTTGTCATTATATAGTTCTTTATTATAATTGAACACCTTAACTTATTGTTGTTGAAGAAGTTTTCATTTCTCCGGTGGGAAATAACTATGGTGCTTCATTGAATGAGAAGTGTGTGTCGCTGGGTGGGAAATAGAACACAATGAGCATCCTTCTTCCCACATCTGCCTCCCACATGTAGTGTTTTCTGACATAGCGCAACGTATTCAACAAAGGGAGTGGCTACATTAGGGATGAAGGATAGACCACAATATGGTTCTTTCAAGGAACATGGAACAACTTCATATTAGTTTGTAATTTCAATGAAAAGGAAGTGAATGAAAAGCACACATGAGATAGATGTCTGTTGGTATGTAGTGGAAAATGAGGAGGATTCTCTGGGAAAGTGTCGACATTAGTTTAAAAATGAATTGACATTTGTAAAGATTCCAGTTAATTGCACAATTAATGGGTGCAACCAATAAAATTTGGGTTGTGAGTTTTGAAAAGATAGATAAATCTTAAGAAACTGTAGTGTCTAACACAAATCAATCTGAGTAACAGTCCATCTGGTGCAGAACAATGGAGCAATATAAAATGGATGGCTTACAATAAATATCCATAAACCTAGTTAACAAGTTTCAATATTTTTTGGGGGGCCATGGCCCATGCTGCCCCCCTATTCTTCTGCCACTACTTACAAGGCATGTAGCAATATGTATTATGATATGCATATATATGAATTGATGTTAAAAATATGCATAAATGTCTAATTGAATATTAATGAGACAATTTTTCTTGTCTTTGACTAACAAATGACTGTATAGAAACTAATGCATCATTTGTTGTAAACATGTGAAATTATTCATCATAGAATAATTCCAATAAAATTCTCATTTCTAAATATGTTGATTGTATATGGAATTTATTGATATCGTTCTATTTAACACAATATATCAATTTCACAAAAAAAGTTATTTGGTATCTCTCTCTCTCTTAAATATAAGTTGTATGTAGGTAGAATTATTGTAACAAACCAAAACCTAGACTCTTGACCTTGATCTTATGTCTTGGAGGATAGTAAGCTTAGTTCTTTGGACTTAGCCAACAAAGATAAAATACACATAACAGTAGTTAATTTGTAAACCCTCATATTTTAATGCATGAAAAAAGCACCCTCACTTTAAGACATATATGGCTTAATGTTTAGATCAATAAAGCGTACCTAAAATATGTCACATGAAACAATGTTAAGTAAAGATTTATGAGGTAATAATGTGCATAAAAGGACAAGGTGTCCATAATTGAGAATAGTGATACATAATTCAACTAAAAACAAAATGAATAAACTTATGTATAGAGTAGATTCATTCTAGATCATTCCTTAGTCTTTTGGAACAAGAATCAGATAAATAGATAAATAATAACTCCTTATACAAGATAATGTGGTGTTAAATTAATTAATATGAGAAATAATGGTAATATTGGATAATGAATTAAAACTCATAAAAGAAAGACTAATTGATTAAAAATAAGATGAGATTCATTTTCCTTGGCTTTGGTTTCGCTTGGAGGCCAAGTTTCATAATTTTGGAATGATAATAACTATATCTCTTTTGTTTAGAAAAGAAAATGTGTTTTTCCTTAAAAATATGAAATAAAATACTTAATGACTTCAAAAGTGGAAAAAAATCTTAGATTGGTAATCTAAACATTAAAATATACCTTTGGGTGAATTGTCATATAATTTGGATAATCTTAATATACATGTGATGTTAGGAGAGAGAAAGTGTGTAGAGCCTTCAAAATATTAAATAAAGGAAAATGATGTACATACAAAATCTCAAATGAGATTCCAGACAATAATTTTTCCTTTTCTTTTCATACTCCACCAATCACTTGCCCACCACCAACCAACTCCATTGGTCGGGTCACCCAATGCACGATGTTTAAGGGGAGCTGCCATGCTCTGCAAAGTGGGTTAGCAATGTGAGGGAGAGAAAGAAAGAAAGAGAGAGTGGGAGGAGGAGTAGAGAGAGAATTTGGATGTAAGAAAGAGAAAAAAAGATAACATATTTTTTTAATAACTTTTAAATGATTATGAATTTTTTGACGAAATTAACACCGCCACAATCATTACAAAAATACTTTACAATAAGATCAAGTTTGACAAATTAAAAATAAATTAAAATATAAAATTTAAAAGAAGAGGGGTAATGTGATTGTAAAAAGTCAAAAAAGAAGAGAGGGAACATTATTTAGCTTATAACTATCAAACGGTAATGGATTTTTTTATGAAATAAAAATTGCTCGATTACTATCAAAAATACTTTAAAATAAGATTAATATCGACATACTGTGATAATGAATTTTTAACCGAAATAAATATAACATATGAGGTAACATGTTATATCATAATATAACGTGGGAGTAATTCAAGGTACGGTGTTACAACATGCTATAGGAGAGAAAAAAAGAGAACATAATTTTGTTAATAACTTTTAAACGATAATTAATTTTTCGATGAAATAAACCGAAATAAATATAACTCATGAGATAACATGTGGTAGCATGTTATAACATGGGGGTAGTTCATGGCATGATGTTATAACACATGTTATAACACATATAATAAGACTAATGTCAATATAATTTAACAAACAAAAATTTACGAAATAAGTATAACACATAGAATAACATGTTGTAATATGGTATAACACATGGTATAAATAAGCTAAGATAAGATAACATGAAATAAAATGAGATAGAAATAATGAATATCATGTATTAAAAAAATAAAATATGCAATTTAAAAGAGGAGAGACAATGTAATTGTGAAAAGTCAAAAAATGAGGAGAGAGAAATTAATTTTGCTTATAACTCTCAAACTGTAATGAATTTTTAAATGAAATAAAAACTGATGGGTTACTAATAAAAATAATTTAAAATAAGACTAATATTGACATAGTTCGATAATTTATTTTAGCAAAACACTTATAACACATGAGATAACATGGTGTAACATGTTAAACTATGATGATTTTTTTTTTGATAAAAAAATAATACTGCACTCTTTGCAAAAAAAGTACAACAAAATTAAGTTTAACATATCTTAAAAAATAAAACATAAAATTTAAAAGAGGACATATAAATAATTGTAAAAAGTAAAAAAAATGAGGAGTGAGAAATTAATTTTACATATAACACTCCAACCGTAATGAATTTTTTAACAAAGTAAAAACTGTTGAGTTACTAATAAAAAATACTTTAAAATAAGACCAATGTTGGCATACTTCGATAATTTTTTTAGTGAAACAATTATAACACATGGGATAACATTGTATAATGTGATAACATGGATACAATGTTACAACACATAGGATAACATGGTATAACATGTTATACCATGGATAACATAATAACATTGACAACATGGTGTAACATATTATCCATGTTATTCTATTTTATCTATATTATCTATGTTATCTATGCTCTATACCATGTTATAACATGTATTAAACCATCTTATCCATGTTATCATATTTTACACCATTTTATCCCATGTGTTTTAATTATTTTGCTAATTTTTTTCAAAGTATGTAAACACTGGTCTTATTTTAAAATATTTTTTATTAGTAACTCATCAATTTTTACTTACATTTTTAATAAAATTATCTATTTTTATTAGTGACATGGATAACATGGTGTTACATGTTATCCATGTTATCCATATTATGTATGTTATCTGTGTGATATACCATGTTATAATGTGTTACAACATGTTATAATATGAGTTATATTTATTGCATAAAAAATCATGATCAAATTATGTCATCATTAGTCTAATTTTTAAATATTTTTTGTTAATAACCCATTTCTTTTTGTTTCATTAAAAAAATCATTATGGTTTGTGAGTTATAAGCAAAATAATTTTCTCTCTCCTGTTTTTAAAGTTTTATAATCACATTATCTAATATTTTTAAGATTGTACATTTTATTTTTCAAAATTTATCAAGCTTTATCTTGTTGTAAAGTATTTTTTATGATGAGTCCATCAATGTTTACTTTGTCAAAAAAGTCATTACCGTTTAAAAGTTATTGACAAAAAATATTGTCTTTTTTTGTCTCTCCTACAACCACTTTCTCTCTCTCCTCCCCTCTCTCTACTCCTCCACACTCTCTCTTTCTCTTCCCCTCTCTCCCTCACATTGCTTTTGCAAAAACAATCCATCAGAAATTCTGTCAACCGGTCCTCGGGCAATGAGCAGCGTGACTTCGATATGGGTTGGAGAACGTGTATTGGACAGTGTGCACAAAAGGGTGATGAGGTCTGGATTTTCGTCTGAAGCGGTCATCTATATAGAAAATCTCTTAAAAATGTATAAACAACTCCAACATATAAAATTGATGGCAAATTCGTATCTAAGACACACAATTTGACTTTTGGGTGAAGTTTCATCAAATTTGGAGAATCGTAGAGTCATTAATGCACGAGGAAAAAGAAGAGAAGATTTGATTTATTTAACACATCAAAAGTTCTTAAAAGGAAAATCTAATTGCATATTTAGATTCTAATACTCAAATTAGCTTAGGTGTCAAATTTCAGTAAATTTGGGATTTGTTTGCACCCTCAATTGAGGAGAGAGAAAAAGAGAAAATAATGTAATCCCACTTTAGTTCGATTTTGATTTGGATAAGGTTTAAATGTTACATGCCCTTTTATTTTCATGTATGATTTGGGCCATTCAATTTTTGATCCAACGACGTCAAACCCATCTCCTACCTTGGGTAGGAGAGGTGCACCTGAAACATATACAACCCTAGTAATTTGCGGATTACTCACTCCACACTCTATCATTCTTTGAGATTTTTGGTTCAACATGTTTGTAAGAACAATCCACACACAATGAGTGATAACTCAATCCATACTTTCCATTAATTGAGAATCACCCAAATCTTGGACGACAAGGCACCTTCAGCCAACCTTCCCTTCTCTATTTCTTGGACCCTCGCCTATAAATAGTTGTACTCTGGGCATCCTCGGTCGAATTGTGATTGCCCTCTCATTCCAATTTCATCTCTTTCATCATTTTCTACTGCCACAAGGTTGGGAATTATGGAGCAACGTCGGTAGGCCATCCTTCTCCTTCGTCTCTCCTGGGTCCAATTCCGTCGGGGCTAAGTCTCTTCGGACCATCATCTATGTTTTTCAACAACTAGATCTTCAAGATCTCCTTGCATCTAGTTTTCCCTATTTATGGGTCATCTACTGCTTGCTACCCAAAGCAGCCATGGTGCTGGGTCGGGGGGGGGGGGGAGACGCCCCCTGCAGATTTTCCATTAATGCCCTTGTTCATTCTCTTCTTTTCATTATTTCACTAAGGTTAAAAAGGTCTTTTAGCCATGTTCTTCTTTGTTTTGGGATGGGTCAGCGAGACCACTAACCTGTGACTTGGCCTTATTCGATTGGGACAAGTTATCTGGTCCCGATCTCCTTTCCCCTCACTCTCTCTCTTGCGACTTCACTGCTTACATGGATTTTTTTATTTTTTTGATTGGTTCAACTTCTAAAAATCATATCTTTTAATTCTCTTGTTCAAAAATTAAATTAAAATATGTTTTGGAATCACAAAAATGTGTTATTTATAATAAAAATAGTTTAAGAGCATGATTCCCATGTTTTTGATGATGAAGTTTTTAGGATCTAATTTATTGATATAAAAGTACCTAAAATTGGTAACTAATTCATCTTAACCCCAAATATAGCAAATAAATATGTTTTCTTGATTGGAAAAACACAAGGAATCATTTGGTTTAGGTTTTGAGTCCAAAATCCTAGGTTTGTTTAAAAGGTCTCGAATTAGGGTTTCATTATCTTATGTGAATCTCAAACCCTAATACAAGTGAATAATTTTTAATTAGGCAAAGATGATCTTAGAAACAATTAGATTGGGGAGGAGTGTTTCTAGGACTCTGATATAAGGTATGTTTTGCATCTCCTATTCTTCTAAATTGAGCAATGACCTATTTTATTCTTTCTCTTGGTCCTATGGATGTTAGCCTACACAATAACTTCTTCTTTTGGAAAATATGCTTCATGTGAAGTACATTATATTGTTATTGATCTTGTGATCATATTATTCTATTTGGACATTCTTTTAGACTCTTTCTTATGCTTTGATCATGGTGGAACGTTATTTTGTGATATGTGCTTCTTTGCCCACCTTGGTAGTGGATGTTTATATGGCACATTATTTGATGGCATGGATCCTCTGATCCCACTTTATACTTGATGGATGTTTTCATCATCCTTATTTGTTTTACTTGCTTAATGTTTTGTTATGCATCATGTGGTGTCTGCTAGTATAATGGTACATGTTATTTGTGGATATGAACATTCCCACATATGAATGCAGATGTTAAAGATTCATGAATACAAAAATATATCTGAGAAGATGTGTATTTCCTACTCAGATCATATGTATACAATTCCTACACACTCCATATTTAGAGCGGATGTATAAAGTTCCCACTCACCTCATATTTTTGGTAGATGTGTTATTTCCTACCTACATGTTTATATTGTTCAGTATTGTCACAGGTTAAACACATGGATACTTTATTGTTATACTTTTCTCTTATTTGTTCTTTTATTAAGATGATCTTTTCTTTTATGCCCAATTGGGTGGTCATCTCTTTTTCATGGGAAGCCTTTATATTAGTTGACATTTATTCTATTTATTGCTCAATTTCTTCTTAGTATGCACATACTAGCCTTTGCTAATGTAATCTATTTTTCTCTTCTTACTGGGGTATACTTCCAATCCTAGGTGAAGGACTTAGATGGTGTGCCATGAAGTCTTGGATGTAGCTTAAGGAGTTAAAGCTTGGAGACAAAGTTTTTATGGTTTACATTTCCCTCTACTTAGATCCATATGTTGTATCTTATATGTAAACCCATAATGGGAGATTATGATGTTCTTTTGTAACCTTGTGAAAAATTGAGTATAGTCAATATTTTACTTCCGCTGCTAAACTTTGGTTGTTTTGAATACCATTAATAAGATTTGAAAATTTTACACCCACTCCATCATACCTTTTTGGGTGTGTTTGGATTGGAGGTTTTATTCTTCAAATTTTTAGTACAAATTGGTTCTCCTATGGGATCCCACTCCTTACAGCATGGTATCAGAGCCCATGATAGTCGGAATCTGACTATTTTAATTTTGTCTCCCTAATTAGAACCCTTGTCCTACATAGTTCCTCTTTTCGCAACATGTTTTCCATATAATTGATCTATGCAACCCTTGAGATGATTAAATATTGAATTAGGATCATATGATTTTCATGTGGGATAAACCCTAAGATGATGGGACTTTAAATGATCTTACCCTACCATATAGATTGGTGATGATTTGAATCTCTTGATGCTATGAGGTTTGACTTGAGGATGCAATAAAGTATTAAAGTGGTAGTAGGAAAAGAAGATCTTATTTTGGAAAACTATGACTTGGTTCTCGCAATTGGTTTTGGATCCATCTTTTGCTTTATGATGAATATATTTCATTGCCAAATTTTACTTTCCATTTTAATATTATATGTACAAAGAAATTTTTTTTTGGATTTTATCGAAGTTTTCTTGAACTAAATCACAATGAAGATTTTCTAGATGTATGCATAGTGAAACCCTAGAATTAGTTGGAATAGGATCTTAACCCTAGTTTTGGCTATGAAGAAATGATTAGGAATATATGGATAATATAAAGGTGTAGTGGACCTACCCTTTCTCCCTATAACTTTTTGGATCTTGGGTTGTTAGGTTAAAGACACAAGGACTTAAAACTCAACCTTAGATGGTTTTGACTTGTTATTTGGATACATGAACAACATAAATCTCTAAAACATTCTCAACTAATAGTTATGTGGGCAACCCTAAAAGTTGTTTAGTTTGGCTTGATAGGTAAAACCTTTTAAGGGGTGGAGAGTAGTTGGTTGTTAACGTTTGGATCAATAGATTTTGAGGACAAAATCCTTTTAAGGGGTGGAGTGTTGTAACGAACCAAAGCCTAAAAATATAAAAAATATATACACTACCCTCATGAGTAGATAATTTCTAAAAGATCATATAAAAAAATATATATAAACGAAATATACATTATGATAATATTTATTTATGAAAACACCAAAAACAACTTATATATTAAATAGTCTAGTAAACAATAAATTTGGATTTGTCAAGTATTAGTTAGTTTATTTATAATATTTCACATAAATTGGATAATTCTAAGTTGCCATAAATAAATTATAAAATAAATTATAATGATAATGCTAAAAGGACACAAATAAATTAAATGACTTATTAAATAGTTTTAAAATAATAAAGACACATTAACTTTGTCTCATACATAATTATATTACATGTCAAATTTACTTTGTTCAGTTCATATTTGTTTCCTCAAATAAATATAAAACAAAGGATTGAAATGTTAGTATATAAGGGAATATTTAAGCTTTAGTTGGGTTGTATATTCCAAAAGATTTCCTATTACACTAAGTTTTATGTCTGCAAAAAGAAACCCATGCATGTTAACCTATATAATACCCATCCAATGACTTGTTTGATCACCTAATTTGTCTATTATACACCTATCGATACCCCATTATCATCGGCCATCAACTCTTCACAATAGTGTGTCTTGAATCCTCTCACCCCACAAAGTCATCATGACAGGATCCGTTGGAGGCCCTTGATGCTTTTCCTATACCATGTTTGATGATCACATCATAGGATGCTTGTGGACTAAGATGGAATTAGTTTTTTGACTTTGGACATATATAGACTTCTTGAGTTATGTTTGCATCAATTTATTCTTATTGAGCAAGAAACCTAATTCCCCTCTCTCTTGAAAAAATTAGCTTACACCCATTCTCTATCTTATGAGGATTTATTTCATGTGAAGTATCCTATGTTGATTTTGATCTTCTGATCATCTTATTTCTTTGTATATTCTTGTTGGATTCAAATATGTATCCCGTTCATCTTATTCCTTATAAAATCCAAATTTTCAAGATGTGGACTTTTGAGATCATGTGAAGTATCATATTGTGGACATTTTTGAATGCTTATTTTATGGGTCCTTTGACCCCATTAATATCATTTGGATGATCTCATACCTTATTCATTCTTGACTATATTTTTTATCTTGCCTACCCTTCTTGCATGTGTGGTTGACTAGTCATAACTCAAAGTAGTGACACCATATTTAGTTTTGGCACTGAGGTTTTATTCCTCCTACTAATGCACTAAGGTTTTAGTCCTCTAGCGATATATTATATTTTGAGCATTGAGATTTGAGTCCACATGCATTGAGGTTTTACTCCTCCTATAAACTACTATATTTCTTTGGCACTGAGATTTTAGTCCTCTTTCCCTTTGATATTGAACTTATATGGGTTTCTACCCTACTTTATAGTATATGCTAGTCTCTGTTCATTACTCACCATGCAACTTTTATGAATTGCAATATTATTATTGTGACATTGTTTTAAGGCTAGAAGTCTCTTATTCTTTCTCATCTTTTTATTGAATTCATATTCTTTTATGCGCAGTTGGGTAGTCCTTTCCTTTTTCCATGGGAAGCCTTGCTTATTTGATGTCTTATATTCCTTATATTGTTCAATATTTGATTTATTATGCTCATACTGGTGTTTTTATGATACATCTACTTTTATCCTCTTGCAGGGGTACGCTTCCAACCCCAGGTGTAGGTCAAGGAGAAGTTAACAAAGTTGGACTAGACCTTATAAAGTATAGATAAACCTTTTGGGAAACTTTCTCGAGGCAATTAGATGACCCTCTGTTGATCCTATGATTAATTTTGTTTTCTTATGTATCACCCTGCATGGTGAAGTATAGTGACAACATCAAGTTTTGTAATAGTTAGATGATTTGTATACGCTGCTACATTTGGTATCATGATACATACATTTTGAATGAATTGATTATCATCCCTTTTGTGAAAAAATTATAGCGGCATTTGATGTATGAGATGTTTCCTTTTTATTTAATTTAGCAGGGAGTGGATCCTCTCGCGGACCCCACTCCTTATAGTATGGTATCAGAGCCATTAGTGGTTAATTAATCTAACTATTTCAATCTTGTCTTCCTTAGTATGTTTACCCTAGGAATATTTGGTGTGTATAAAAAAGTTTAGTGGACCTACCGTCCTTACCCCTCTAATATGTGGAAAGTTATACTAGGTGAATCTTTAGTTTTGAGATGTGAACCTTAAGATTTCTAGTTATAATCACAAGGACCTAAAATTAAATCCTAGGTGTATATGACATGTCAGTTGGGTGGATGAACAACATAAAAAGTAAACATGATTAAAAAATGTATAAGTAACCATGATATCTATACTAGTTTTATTATTAGGTTAAACCTTTCAAGTTATAGAGAGTAATTGGATGATAATATATGGATGTTTTGATTTTTGGGATGAAAATCCTTTTAAAGGGTGGAGTGTTGTAACGAACGAAAACATAGAATCTTATCCTATTCTATGATTAGAAATATGGTAAGATTGGTTTCTTATATTTGACCAAAAAAGGGTAACAATAAAAATGTATTCACATAATGACTTAATTATGTGCCATATGTAAATAAAATCATGAAATATGTTAGATATATTTTCTTTACTAACATAATGCCTAAATAAAAATGTTAAATATGCTTTGGAGTAGCAATTGGTAATTCCATGTCTATAAATATTAATAATATCTTATTATTTAAATAAATATGAAATTAATGGACTAAATATGTCAAATGTGTAAAATGTAGAATTTTCGTGCATAAGAATATAACTCTTTAACAACAATGCGAAGATAATAACATTTAATTTAATTTAATGAATGAATGATGATGATAATAATATATAATATTTTGATCAATATAATGGTAATGTGTCAAAAATCCTGTTGGTGCCATAATTCATAAAAGAAAATCCCAAAAAATGAAATGTAATGGAAATTCGTGATCTTTGGGTCCCAATTAGCCTGATTTCCAAGTTTTACTTTATTTGAACAATTCTAGATGCCTTAATTTTATTAAGGAAGGAAAATGTAAGTTGAACTCTAGCATATTAAATGATTTAATAAATGATTTAGTAAATTATTTCAAAAGTTGAATCTAGTGAGGAATATAATTTTCTCCTTTTTATTGGCCATAGACATTGATTTATTATTAATGAGAAAATTAACCTTTATTGGGAAACTTAAGTCATTATTTCTAAGAAGAACTATGTTACGACCCCACCTCCCGATAACCCCCAATTAGGGGAGACCGAGAGGTCGAAGCCGCACCCATGACTTCCGGATCAAAGGTTCAGCAATTAACCAAGAATATTTATCAAATTTTAACATACTAAACTGAACAGCTGTAAGAAAATAAACTTTGCATACCTTTTGAAATTTTGAATTTCTAACTTCTATCCACTTAATGATTCTACGCTAACTAATCCTCCTTGTATTTTTTTTTCTTCATGTATTTTACAATGTGACGATTTACTGTTTGTCCTTTTGGCTTGTACCTAAAACGCCGACAAACAAAACGTCGGTAAGCCGAAGCTGGTATGTGGGGGAAACAATAATCATTCAATTATCTATAACAATGTATCACATTCAATTATCATTTAACAAACAAGTTTACGTTTTAAGTATAACTACACGATCCATGTGTACCCTATCCCATATGCTGTCCCTGGAGTGGACCTGGATACTACCTCCCATGTGGTAGATTCCCATTTTACCCCTCATGAATTCATCTAATAGGTGAATCAATTTCTAGGGTTGAGTCACATGGCACTACCCGTAGGTAGCCCACTCCTTAACTCATGGTATGCTAAGAGTCTCATGGCACTACTCATGTGTAGCCCAGTTTCTAACTCATGATACCCTAGACCTTGCTCTAGGTTATCCTTAGCCTTTGCATAGCCACAGGGGTGGACTCGGATCTAGCTAGTTATACATGTATACTCATAGTGATAGCCATAGTCACTTTATAGTTGCATGAATTAAAACATCCAACAGTTATTTCATGCATTGAGGGAAACATCAATACAAACCTCGGAAAACTAACCGGTATAGTCATAAGCGTAACCACATACCTGATTTGATGAGTCATGCAGATTATTCAACATATACTTCATGTACATTCAATCAAGCCAATCAACAGATCCAAGCAAGTAATTCAATCATCACATAATTCCTGAAAAGAATATGTACTCTATTTATTACACACTTCATCAAGAATCTACTCTATTAACTTGGATTCTCTTTCTAGGGTTTCTAATCCACATTAAGGTTTCATTAATATTCATTAGGGTTTCTTAGATCGATTCTCAAACTTCACCCCTTTTAGATCAACAAACCCTAAAATACTCTTTTCCATTTATATAAACCCTAACTGCTCAAACTATTCATTTAATAGTCTTTTATACTCAGATTGACATAGGATCATCATATCCCTACTTGTTTATGGATTTGAACAGTTAAAACATTTAAAAGTCATATTCACCTAAATTAGGGTTTTCAAACTCATTAATGCATATTCATGCACGAAACCCTAAATTAAGCCAATTATATAAAAAGATTATCTTTTTAGATCTTATTTTCACTTTTATGAACAATAGGCTTAAATTACCCATTGATCAACATTAAAACCATCTATCATCAAATCTAAGGGTTTTTCATTAATTAAATCATTAAAAACGATAACTTTGTGCACTTTACATATTGCAAGCATATTTATGCACATAATCTCTAAATTAACCTAATTACATGCAAAGATCATCATTTTCGATCTTAAAGTACCTTTTTACAATTAACAAGTTATTATCAACTGTAGTGATCCATTAAACTCTACTAACTACAATAATCATCTCAAAGTAGAGTTTCTTAATCATTAAAGTATTAAAGATGATTACTTCCATTACTTTTCGGATTGCAATTAGAATCAGACTTCAAACTTAATTTATTTGGGTTGCTCTCGTTCTGAGGATCAATTTTCATATAAGATTTGTCTCAATCCGAGTTACGGTTTATTAAATACGAATTTAACAAGATTTACCTTCTTTTGGACCAATCAGAGCGCGCCACGTCGCTCCATGCCCATGTAAGGCACCACACTTGATTTGGAAACATGACGAATTGACCTTCTTGCCCTCAGTTAAGTGATGCGTTTCTACAGCCCGTGGAGGGCAACTTCGTCCAACGACCAAGAGGTCGTCTTCAACCTTGCTCCGTCGACCTGTTGTTGCCCTAGCCGCAGTGCACGGCTCCTCTTCCTCCCCCTGGACCTCGACCGCCATCGGGGACAGGTCCCCTACCTCTGCAGCTTCTCCGCGCACCTTAGGGTGCCTTTTAGTCAGCGTCCAAGGGGCTCCTCTGCACTGGCCATGACCGCGACCCGCAGCAGGCCCTGCAGCCGTGCGGCCACTATCGCATGCAGAATAGGATACGGCAACGTCAGCCAAACTTCTGCCATCTTCGTGGAGCAACGTGCATCCAGATCCAACCCTACATACCTCCTCATCGTGCCCTGATCATGCCGCTCTTCTCCATTAGGGTTTGTGGACAAAAACGTGGAAGAAGGTGAAGAAGATAGAAGGATATCTACATGGGATCCCTCAGGTCTTCTCCAATGGATTCGACCCTCTATATAGAGAGGACTTCCACGCCCTAACGTACTTCCCTATGAGAAAAGTAAGGCTTCTCCTCATTAGGAAACCATCTTTCCATAGTTGAGAATAAATTTTCTCTCCTTATATTAATTCTTTATTTTCCTTGATCCTTAGTCATTAAGAATTCGAAATTGTTTTCTCTTATTCTCTTCATGTTTGCTTTTTAATTCTTTGGCACGAATTTCTATCTTCTTAGGAAAATACTTCCTTTTATCAAAATTACATAATTAAGGGATTATGTATTCCCATTATCTCTTTATTTTATAATTGTGGTATTTTCTCTTCCTTTTTCCTTTATTGGGCTCCTTGGCACCCAAGAAACCTTATTATTTAGAAATTCTTTTTATTGGATACTTATTATCCTTCTAGATGCATCATTATGAACTTTTTTCACATTATCTTGTTTATTTCTCATTTAATTATCTCTTTTTGGGGATTTCTTTTTATTTCTCTCTTATTTTCCTCATTGGTTTTCCATTTTTATATTAGGAATCCTTGGGATACGAAATCCCACTAAGGATTACTCCATTATACCGCTTTTCACTTATTTTCCACATTTCATCAATATTTTCAATTTCTTTCTTAATAAAGAAATACTTAATTAACCTTTTCTTTTCTAATTGCCTTCTTTTTGCAACCTTGGACTCCTTGGTACCCAAGGAACCCAAGAGGCACGAAATCCTCTTTGGATTTTCCTTCTAGAGGTTTCTACATATTTCTTTTCTTAAAAATTCAATTATCCATTTACTAATTGAATTTCCTTGTTATTCGGGCCCAATAGCCAATAAAGCCCACAATACAAACAGCAAGGCTATTGTAAACAAAAATCCATTTATTTGAACCAAATCATATCTTTATTTGTTCAATTATCTTTTATATGAGAAATTACATTTCTCACCAATGGACCCAAAAATTGGGGTTGTAACATCCTTCCCCTCTTATAGGAATTTTGTCCTCAAAATTCTATCAAGCAAACAAACAAAACAAGATAAGACTTTATCATGTCCATCATTGGCCCCTATGTGGCTTTACCGTACTCATGGCATTTCCAAAGAACCTTTATCATCACATATTTTCTCTGAGTTCTTTCATCCTGGCATCTATAAACTACACAGGTGACTCAGGACATTTCAGCCTCCCTTGGGGCTCACTAGGTTCATTGCTCAGCACATGGTCGGGGTACTTCACATAGTGCTCTAAATTGGACACATGGAAAACATCCCACATTACTTTATCTTGAGGGTAGGGTCAAAACCTAATCATCTCCACCCATCCATCTCTAATGGACCCATGTATCGGGGACCCAGCTTTCTCAGCTGCAGCTCAGAGGGGTCGGATTCTCATTATATTCTCCCACAATGCACTACATGTTAGTCTACTTTGCATCTGCTCACGACTCTCGTCGTCTCTATGCTCCTTTCAGCCATTGCACGATTAAAGTGACTTTCGTCTTCATGCACTGTGGCCCTTTTCCAATCATCATGTGGTCCTTTCACCAACATCACCTTACTGAAGTGATGACCGACACAACCTCCCTTACAGAGCTTCTTAAAATCCCGATACTGGCTATGGTGGTCATCATCACATCTTTCATAGGACAAGAACTGTCTCTAGCTATCACCCTAAATGAGCACATATTCTCTCATCAGACCCTTTTAGTCTGGATCATACTAACCCTTAGTTAGGGGTGATAAACTACACTAACATTACGCTCTTCATGTACTTACTTCCACTTTATGGAAGTGAACCTCTAGGCCAAACTCAAGAACCTTTGAACTCACATCATGGTGTAGTTGAATCATCTCTCTCTCTTGGGTAGTTCAACCAGATCCGTCCCTTGACAGGACTCTTTCTTTCTCATGTCATCTAGGTAAGGCGAACTACCATAATTCATATTGCATATCGACCTTCCTTGATCCAGGGGAGACTTACAACACCCATTGTGATGAACTCCCTTTCTCCTTTGGGGACTTTCACCCTTTATAACAATGCACTGGGGTACTGGTGTTCGTCCTTTACCTTTGGCTTGCATGGCCATATACCACATGCAACTTTATCTTAGGTATTTAAAGTACCACTATCACTTATTATATTGGTAATACCATGGTGTATGTTGATCTTCAATCATGATTTCCGGTATTTCATGATTCCTCAAGATCGATTCCTTGGAAACCCTAAACCACCCTCATTAGGGTTTCATCACCTTCTTTCCCAAATAAGTGCACTTGAGGTTCTACCACCATCCTTTCATCGTATCAAGGACTATACTGGCTAACCAAACAACTCTTAACTCTTCAACGTATCTCGTTACATCTGAGTGTTATCCAAACACTTCTTCTTTCCAAACTTAGGGTTAGCCAAACAATCTCTTCTAGCTTCTAGTCAAACAAGTCAGATGTATCTCAACTAGAGCATCCATTATCGCTTCACATCCTTAGGTATTAGGTAACATTGAAGACATACACTTTCACTTATCATCTCACCTCAAACTCTATGTCTATCTTCATTAAGAACACTCTCTGATTTCATCATCATGGTGATCAAACTCAACCTGGTATAACTTATAAGTTCCACATAGCTCACGATAAAAACATTCTCATAAGGTGACTACCTCATTCCTCTTAGTCTTTGCAAAACATGTATCATTCACTTTACCTGGGGAGGTTATCTTCTCTATCCCCATTTCTCATGGCAACGTTCCAACCTACATCATCTCCTATCCTTGATGTATGGCATGCATAATGTCCTATCTCTCACCCCCATAACAAGAGGAAATAAGCATTTGGCTGTAGTCCAAATACAGAGTTCTTCCTGTTTCGAGAGTAGAGATGGTACATCCCACCTTACCAATACACCTTTACATCTAAGTTGCAATGTGCCACATATGTCTCTACATCACAGACATCATGATAACAAAATAATCTTAAACCTACTGAGATTTATATCCTTGGTCATCCCCTCTAGGTCTATAGGGTACCGACTCTTTTGGGGTCATCCCTCTTCCCACTTGCATCAAGAGAGTGCCCTACTCATCTGCCCTTTAGGTCCCATGAGTTCATGAAGGTGATCAATCTCCTAACCCATGGCCCTCAGACAATGATAGCTATTACCTCCCGACCCTATGGTCATGTCCAACTTGGGGAATTAGGCAACTCCTAATTTCATCGGTCTTATCCCTACCTAACCCTAGAATAGACTTAGGATTCCCCATTATAGTACATGTTCACTTAGAACCTTACCCAAGTCTTCATCATCTCTCTTTCTGCATTCATGGGCTGGCCTTAGTCCTTTCATTGAGATCATGGCAACCTGCCTACCTTGGTCAAGCCCCATACCGATTACCTCCATGGTAACTCATTCATATGCAATTAGAGATGGATATCTATGGGTATATAGGTCCATTCTCATACCATGTACTTAGCTTCTCAAGATCCTATGAGACTCTTTTAGGTTACCTTAAACCAACAAAACTGATATACACCCTACCAAAGGTGTCTCTCTCCCAGGATGGGAGGAAACTATCTCTTGATAACAAGGTCACCAAAAGCTCTTCGGTCTAGGGTTTACATCCTCATGAGCCTACTTAACCCTAGCAAGCTATTAAGGCATAAATAGATCACCTACTGAACCATGCTAGGTCATACTTGTCCTTTTTCCTCAATGCTGGATCGAGATCGTACCTTCCTTTATCATCAACTATATTGTGAGGGATCAATCATACCTTTAAACCTAAGGGGGTTTCAATTTCCGTTATGCATGAGGAGTACTGTGCTCAAAACTATAGCAACTAAATTCTCATCATGAGCATTAGGTATACCACTTCCCCTCTTAGACCTAGGAACCCTAGGTTCACTTTTAGGTGTCCAATTACATGCTCTATCCCTTAACCATGAATCAAGCTTGCAAAAGGCATAACGTGCACTTCCTGTCATCCTTCAACTCAAGCAACACTTAGAGTTGGATTTTCCTCAAGGACAACCAACAAGGTACAAGGCCTCATAACCTGCTACTAAAACCTCTTCAGGGTAAACAGAACATCTTCTTCCTTTCTCAGAAGGTAAACACATATACCGTAGGCACATAGGCACCAGATGCTTCATCTTCTATCTCTAGGGTTTGGTCCCTCTAAAGGCAACCAAGATACGATCAACTTTCAGGGATCGATCATGAGGCGACCACTATCATCCATTGTTCCTCATATCTCAGGGTTATATGCTTCCATCCTTCTTGCTGGGTTTCCTGCTCTCTTTCTAGAGCTAACCCTATATCCAACCTCACCATTAGAGGTCCTCTCTCTATGAAGGATCAACCTCAAAAGCATACCCTACATGGGTGAAGCCTAGGTTCGAACTTATGTTTGCTCAAGATCATCCATAACCCTTTATGCTCCCTCATAATTCCTTATCCAGGGTTTCACCCTACTGTCAGTACTATGACGTGCCCTAGGTTCCAGCTATACCCTACTTGCACAAGCCCATAGGGTTTCTAAGGTCCTTCACTAACCTCATCATCTAAGGAGCTATCATTTACCCTAACATGAACGATCCTTCCCAGGGTTGGGTTGCCAAAGGTGTTAGGTCACCCATGGATCATATGGCATCCCAAAGGAATGTCCTTTCAAACACCTGGTCCAACTCATCTCTCTCTAACCTTCACTTAGGGTTAGGGTTAGCACCATCCTTAGAGGATGTGCCAGGTCTCTACTTACAATGGAGATCTCTATCTCCAAGACTAACTTATCCTCCTGACAAGAAGGTCTACTCTCAGGTATATTCTGAGGACATGACAACTTATGTCATATGACCTAAGCATGTATCTATTCTTTAATTTGCGCTTAATCTATTAAGCTTATGTCCATGACATCTTTATTTACATGCTTTTCATTAATTTGATGGAGGATTCCTTAAACCTTATTAACCTTACCCATACCTCAAGAGGGTGAGGAGAAGAAAGAAAACCCTAATCCTTCAGATCCTTAAAGAATTTTGTGATGAGAAGGGATGATTAAGATGAGAAAGTCCTAAAGGTATCTTATTTCGATTCATACCCTAAGACTTCGGCTAGGCAGTCACACAGATCCGGGAGTCCTCGTATTTCAACTAGCGGTGTGGAGGAAAATATTGCCAGCCCCCGGTCGTGATCCTTTTCTAGACACCTCTGTCTTTCGGATAATCCTCTAATAACTCCCTTGGGTTCTATGGAGTTTGTAAAAATATAATAATTATTAATGGTTAATTGAGGAACCTACGCTCTGGTACCAAATGTTACGACCCCACCTCCCGATAACCCCCAATTAGGGGAGACCGAGAGGTCGAAGCCGCACCCATGACTTCTGGATCAAAGGTTCAGCAATTAACCAAAAATATTTATTAAATTTTAACATAATAAACTGAAAAGCTGTAAGAAAATAAACTTTGCATACCTTTTGAAATTTTGGATTTCTAACTTCTATCCACTTAATGATTCTACGCTAACTAATCCTCCTTGTATTTTTTTTTCTTCATGTATTTCACAATGTGACGATTTACTGTTTGTCCTTTTGGCTTGTACCTAAAACGCCGACAAACAAAACGTCGGTCAGCCGAAGCTGGTATGTGGGGGAAACAATAATCATTCAATTATCTATAACAATGTATCGCATTCAATTATCATTTAACAAACAAGTTTACATTTTAAGTATAACTACGCGATCCATGTGTACCCTATCCCCTGCGCTGTCCCTGGAGTGGACCTGGATACTACCTCCCATGTGGTAGATTCCCATTTTACCCCTCATGAATTCACCTAATAGGTGAATCAATTTCTAGGGCTGAGTCACATGGCACTACCCGTAGGTAGCCCACTCCTTAACTCATGGTATGCTAAGAGTCTCATGGCACTACTCATGTGTAGCCCAGTTTCTAACTCATGATACCCTAGACCTTGCTCTAGGTTATCCTTAGCCTTTGCATAGCCACAGGGGTGGACTCGGATCTAGCTAGTTATACATGTATACTCATAGTGATAGCCATAGTCATTTTATAGTTGCATGAATTAAAACATCCAACAGTTATTTCATGCATTGAGGGAAACGTCAATACAAACCGCGGAAAACTAATCGGTATAGTCATAAGCGTAACCACATACCTGATTTGATGAGTCATGCAGATTATTCAACATATACTTCATGTACATTCAATCAAGCCAATCAACAGATCCAAGCAAGTAATTCAATCATCACATAATTCCTGAAAAGAATATGTACTCTATTTATTACACACTTCATCAAGAATCTACTCTATTAACTTGGATTCTCTTTCTAGGGTTTCTAATCAGCATTAAGGTTTCATTAATATTCATTAGGGTTTCTTAGACCGATTCTCAAACTTCACCCCTTTTAGATCAACAAACCCTAAAATACTCTTTTCCATTTATATAAACTATTCATTTAATAGTCTTTTATACTCAGATTGACTTAGGATCATCATATCCCTACTTGTTTATGGATTTGAACAATTAAAACATTTAAAAGTCATATTCACCTAAATTAGGGCTTTCAAACTCATTAATGCATATTCATGCACGAAATCCTAAATTAAGCCAATTATATAAAAAGATTATCTTTTTAGATCTTATTTTCACTTTTATGAACAATAGGCTTAAATTACCCATTGATCAACATTAAAACCATCTATCATCAAATCTAAGGGTTTTTCATTAATTAAATCATTAAAAATGATAACTTTATACACTTTACATATTGCACGCATATTTATGCACATAATTTCTAAATTAACCTAATTACATGCAAAGATCATCATTTTCGATCTTAAAGTACCTTTTTACAATTAACAGGTTATTATCAACTGTAGTGATCCATTAAACTCTACTAACTACAATAATCATCTCAAAGTAGAGTTTCTTAATCATTAAAGTATTAAAGATGATTACTTCCATTAATTTTCGGATTGCAATTAGAATCAGACTTCAAACATAATTTATTTGGGTTCCTCTCATTCTGAAGATCAATTTTCATATAAGATTTGTCTCAATCTGAGTTACGGTTTATTAAATACGAATTTAATAAGATTTACCTTCTTTTGGACCAATCAGAGCGCGCCACGTCGCTCCATGCCCATGCAAGGCGCCGCGCTTGATTTGGAAACATGACGAATTGACCTTCTTGCCCTCGGTTAAGTGATGCATTTCTACAGCCCGTGGAGGGCAACTTCGTCCAACGACCAAGAGGTCGTCTTCAACCTTGCTCCGTCGACCTGTTGTTGCCCTAGCCGCAGTGCACGGCTCCTCTTCCTCCCCCTGGACCTCGACCGCCATCGGGGATAGGTCCCCTACCTCTGCAGCTTCTCCGCGCACCTTAGGGTGCCTTTTAGTCAGCGTCCAAGGGGCTCCCCCGCACTGGCCGCGACCGCGACCCGCATCAGGCCCTGCAGCCGTGCGGCCACTTCCGCGTGCAGAATAGGACACGGCAACGTCGGCCAAACTTCTGCCATCTTCGTGGAGCAACCTGCATCCAGATCCAACCCTACATACTTCCTCATCGTGCCCTGATCATGCCGCTCTTCTCCATTAGGGTTTGTGGACAAAAACGTGGAAGAAGGTGAAGAAGATAGAAGGATATCTACGTGGGATCCCTCAGGTCTTCGCCAATGGATTCGACCCTCTATATAGAGAGGACTTCCATGCCCTAACGTACTTCCCTATGAGAAAAGCAAGGCTTCTCCTCATTAGGAAACCATCTTTCCATAGTTGAGAATAAATTTTCTCTCCTTGTATTAATTCTTTATTTTCCTTGATCCTTAGTCATTAAGAATTCGAAATTATTTTCTCTTATTCTCTTCATGTTTGCTTTTTAATTCTTTGGCACGAATTTCTATCTTCTTAGGAAAATACTTCCTTTTATCAAAATTACATAATTAAGGGATTATGTATTCCCATTATCTCTTTATTTTATAATTGTGGTATTTTCTCTTCCTTTTTCCTTTATTGGACTCCTTGGCACCCAAGAAACCTTATTATTTCGAAATTATTTTTATTGGATACTTAATATCCTTCTAGATCCATCATTATGCATTTTTTCACATTATCTTGTTTATTTCTCATTTAATTATCTCTTTTTGGGGATTTCTTTTTATTTCTCTCTTATTTTCCTCATTGGTTTTCCCTTTTTATATTAGGAATCCTTGGGATACGAAATCCCACTAAGGATTACTCCATTATACCACTTTTCACTTATTTTCCGCATTTCATCAATATTTTCAATTTCTTTCTTAATAAAGAAATACTTAATTAACCTTTTCTTTTCTAATTGCCTTCTTTTTGCAACCTTGGACTCCTTGGTACCCAAGGAACCCAAGAGGCACGAAATCCTCTTTGGATTTGCCTTCTAGAGGTTTCTACATATTTCTTTTCTTAAAAATTCAATTATCCATTTACTAATTGATTTTCCTTGTTATTCGGGCCCAATAGCCAATAAATCCCACAATACAAACAACAAGGCTTTGTAAACAAAAATCCATTTATTTGAACCAAATCATATCTTTATTTGTTCAATTATCTTTTATATGAGAAATTACATTTCTCACCAATGAACCCAAAAATTGGGGTTGTAACAAACTATAATATAAGTCTAAGTAGACATTTGAATGAAAAGCAATATAAGAATTGTTGTGGTTTGGAGTAACATGTAACAATATAAGTAAATTTAGTTTCTACTTTATAAAATGTATTTATACAATTATGTCATGATTCAACAAACAAACCCAATAATACTTACAAGGCATGTGGAAATGTATATTATGATATACATATATATGAATTAATGTTAAAACATGCATACACTTCTAATTAAATATTTGCGATACAATTTGTCTTATCTTTGACTAACAAATGACTTTATCGAAACTAATACATCATTTGTAGTAAATGTGTGAAATTGTTCATCATAAAAGAAATCCAATTAAAATTCTCATTTCTAAATATGGTGATTGTATATGAAATTATGACATTGTTCCATTTAAGACAATATATCAATTTCACACAAGTCTAATTTGGTATATCTCTCTCTCTGAGATATAAATGGAATGTAGGTATAATTATCCTCTCTATCCTACCATAGAGGAATTTAACTCTTATTATGAAGTTTACATTCCATTGAAATATGCAACAACATAAATAACATCTAATAAATGAATTGTGATATTATTATTGTGACATTTTTTTAAGACAGTCATTGTATGGAATTCATATTATTTTATGCCCAATTGGGTAGTCCTTTACTTTTTTCATGGGAATCCTTACTTATTTGATGTCTTTTATTCCTTATATTACTCAATACCCGATTTAACATGCTCATACCAGTGTTTTGCTGATACATCTACTTTTTCTCCTCTTGCTGGGGTACACTTCCAACCCCATGTGTAGGTCATAGAGAAGTTAACCAAGTTGGACCAAGACCTCATCAAGTATAACTAAACCTTTTGGAAGAATTTCTCGGGGTAGTTAGATGACCCTCTACCAATCCTATGATTAATTTGGTTTTCTTATGTATCAACCCTGCATGGTGAAGTATAGTGACAATATCAGGTTTTGTAATAGTTAGATGATTTGTATTCTACTGATGCATTTGGTATCATGATACATACATTTTGAATAAATTAGTTATCATCCTTTTGTGAAAAATTTATAGTGGTGTTTGATATATGGGGTGCTTCCTTTTAAATTAATGTAGTAGGGAGTGGATCCTCTCTTGGGTTCCACTCCTTACAATTACTTGGCATGTTGAGGACAACTGAAGCACAAATGAAGAAGGACAAACCCAAATATGCGATGATGATAAACACAATGAAGTACAACAGCAAAGGCAAAGCTAAGAAGAGTTCTAAAGTTAGACAGAAACCAAAGTCTTCTGCATTAAAAGCTAAGGGAGGACTAAATAAGGAAAGAAAGTGCAACCACTGTCACCAGTCTGGACACCTAAAAAGGAACTACCCTCTTTATGTAGAGGATCTCAGGAAGAAGAAGGAGATAGATATCTACATTTTAGGACCTGAGAAGAAGTAAGCTAGAACTATGCAGAGTAAGAGTTTCTTTCACTATAGTCAAAATCTATCATTCACGTAATGGGCATGTAATAGAATTAGTGAATTGCTATTATGTACCTGCCATTAATGAAAAAATCATGTATATTGTATGAACAAGAATATTATGAATATATTTAATGGCAGTGGCCCCAATGTAATATTTGATACTTCTAGAGATAGTTTTATAAATAATGATGACTCGTGACTAAAATGATGAATACCTATATCATTGTCATCTAAAGTACACAAATGAGAAATACATTTATAGAATCCATATGATGGTTGTCTAGACTCTTTTGGTTATTGAACTAATAGAGACATGCAAGTCCTATTTATTAGACAATATGACAAAACACTTTTAAATAGATGTAGTGGGAGAGAGAGTATTCTATTAGGGATCATACATATTAATGTATGAAGACCTTTTAGAATAAATTCTAGAGGTGTCTACTAGTACCTGATCTCAGTAGATATGGTAATTTGTATCTACATGTGGGGAGATCAACTCTTAGACCAGCATATGTCTTGATTTTTGGCTGGCTTGGAGGGAAGGGTGCATGTTTGGATTTAACAGGGGTTAAGATTTTATTGTGGGAAAGGCTGTCCTGAAAACTACCTCAACCAAGGTGATTAAGAATGAGAAATTATGTATTGATGATCAACATGTTTTCATACCTTTTGGCTTTGATACTTTTTTATGCTTGGAAGCATAAGTCATTGAGCATATCAAGAGTGATAAAAAAAGTTATGCATAGTAATCTCATGTCCCTAGATGTAATGACCCCACCTCCCGATAACCCCCATTTAAGGGAGACCAAGAGGTTAGAGGCGTTATCCCAAAATAGGATCAGTGGTTTTGCAAATAATCAATAATAATTAATAAATTCTACTGCAACTAAACTTTTAATGGAATAATTTTTTTTCTATTCATACCTTGCAAATTATAGGAAGTGGAAGTCTTTACCCAAGTAAGAACTTATCTAACTACAATCTTCCAATTCATTATTAAGCTTTATTCCATCAATGTCACCTTAAAGGAATATCCATTTTCTTGATAACCTAAAATGCCGACAAACAAAATGGCGGTCAGTATAACGAATTATGCTGGTATGTGGGGGAACCAAAAAAAATCTTGCATTTAATGGTAACAACATATTGCAAGCAATTATGATTTAACAAAACAAACTTTACATTTTAAACATGATTACTCAATCCTTACATACCCTAACCTCTATGTTGTCCCTATAGTGGACATGGATACTACCTCTCATATGGTAGATCTCAACTAACCCCCATGATCCTACCTTACAGGTAGATCAATACATAGGGTCGTGGAGTCGTATGGTCCTACCCAAGGGTAGACCAACACATCGACTCATTATAACCAAATGATCCTACCTCGCGAGTAGACCATGTATTAGGTCATCTATCTCATCATCATCATAGCTACAGTGGAGGACCAGGATCTGAGTTAGTCATGCATGTATAAATTTGGTGATAGTCATAGTTACTTTATTATTGCATGAAATAAAAGTCATTCAAGCAATTATTCTCAGCAACCGATAAAACTTTGGGAATTGTCAGGAAACTAAAGCGATTTAACCATAAGCGTAACCACATACCTGTTCTTGAGCAATAGAATCCAAATTCAACTAGATATCCAAGCAAGCACCTTAATGAAACCAACCCTTAATTCCTGAAACATATAGATTACCTAATGTCAAAACATTTTCCTAATTATAGGAGGATACCTTCTAAGGCTTCCAAGCCCCTTAGGGCTCATTAGGGTTTCTTAGGTTTCTTTATCCAACTTTACCTCCTTTTTAGGCTAACAACCCTAAAACATATTTCTTATTTCTAAAAAACCCTAATTATTCCAATTATCCTCATTAAGGGTTCTTTAATCTTAAAACAAGTTTGAGATCATCAATCTCTATTATAAAATTACATTTTTGGATTTAAACCATTAAAACCCATATTTTCCCAAATTAGGGTTTCTAAACATAATCATGTGCATAAAACCGTAAACAAGCAAAAAATCACCTTTTTCAATTTCAACTCTTCCTTTTATTCTCAATAGGTTAATATTACTCAGAATAGCCCAAAAGAGACATTAAATCCTAGTTCCATATCAAATTAGGGTTTTACTATAATTTATACATTAAAAGTGGTAACTTTGTGTAATTTTTAAATTGTAAGAAATATCAGGCTTCAATTCTATTTTTATTGGATTCTTCATGTTATTCTGATCAACTTTGATATATAGATTGTCTTCATCCGATATTTCCACAATTAGTTAAATATTTCATAAGATAATCCTTTTTCTACCAATCGAAAATGGCCACGTGGATTTATCAGATTTAAAAATGAGCTAGCGGGAAACACGGTTGTTAACAAAAGAATGGGTTGTGAAATTACCAGAAAAGGCTGAACTTTTCAAAAGGGATGTGAGGGCAGGGAAGTAATTTCCTTCCCAGTCATCTTCAACCTCTGTTCAACCCTCACACGAGCAGTCGGTCAACTCGAATGTTGACTTGGCTTGCTGTTGCTCCTCCGTGCGATCTAAGGCCGCCTGGAGCTCCGCCGCATTCTCTAACTTGAAGGACCCTTCAATTGCACTATCCTCTCCCTACTAGCACCGAGACGGAATTGCACAGCTCCGGCGGAACCAACTTCTCATCAAGGGTATAGATCAGGTTGATTCTTCAAAATGAAGATGCCAACGTACTCGCCTAGTTGTTCCGATCTCACGAGAAATGATTTTGTGATTGCTGATGTTGCACAACACCCCCTCTTATATAGGGATGGGTCTCAGGTTCCACGAGATTGGGAAAACTCTATTCCCACTATGACAGGTACCCAATCTTGGTATGGCTAGAATCTTCGTGGCCTCCCAAAGTCAACAGATCGAAAATTAGATCCTCTCGTGCACTGAGTCTTGAGAAAAGCCGAGACGAAAATTCTCCAGTTTCGAAATCGAACTCAAGGTAGATGATGATACAGGCACCATTGATTTCAGATCCAACGGTCTTTGTGCCACCCGCATCAGCAAAAATCGGGAAAATAGAGATAATTCCCCTAAAAAATAAATGTGACATTTTTAAATATCCTTCTCACTTAGGAAAGTTTTTAAAATTCATAACTCTCCAACCATGGCTCGTTTGAATTCCAAATTTTGAGAGAAACTTAATAATGACTTAATCTATTGGCGTGCCAAGTTTGGGGTCATAATTCAAAGGTAAAAGAGTCTTTTCTTCATGTGCAAGTTATTATTTAATGAAGCATATTTTAATCATATTTCCTCTCTCTTACTCTCTAATTTTCCTTTATTTCGATTCCTTATATCCTAAGAAACTAGGTGGAGTTCGAAATATTATCCATTATGTACAATCACACATTGTCCACATATTTCTTATATTTTCACCATTATTCCAATTTCCTTTCTTATTATTAATGGATTACTTGTTTTCTTTTAACTTATTTTCCTCTTTTATTTTCTTAGACCCATTATTACCGAAGGGTCCATGAAAAACCATGCACAAGGAAAAGTTGTAAAAGAAACCCATATATTTATCATAAATCATGCAATTTACAACCAAGTACATTTCTTTGAAACAATTGCAACTACAATCATATAAACAAAAATCGAGGTTGTAACATCCTCCCCTCCTTATAAGGATTTTGTCCCCAAAATTCAACCAATCAAACAAACAATTTAGGGTATGCCTTTTCCATGTCTGTCTTGAGCTCCCATGTGGCTTCATCCTCTCCATGGTGCTTCCATAGAACCTTTACCATCTCTATCTCTTTATTCCTGAGTTCTTTCACCTTGTTATCCAATACTCTCATAGGTGACTCAGGATATGTCAGTCTTTGGAGCTCAATAGATTCAATGATCAGCACATGGCTCGGGTCCTTCACATAGAGCTTTAGATTTGACACATGGAAAACATCATGCATCATACTATACTGAGGGGGTAAGGCCAAACAATAAGGAGATTCACCAATCCGTTCCAAAATCTCAAATGGACCCACGTGTCGGGGACTCAGCTTTCCTCTATTCTTTGCTATAGCTCGGAGGGGTCAGATTTTCAAAAACACATGCTCCCCTATAGTGAACTGCAAGTCAGTCTGCTTTGCATCTGCATATGACTTCTGTCGATCCTAGGCTCTCTTCAGCCTTTGCTTGATCAAAGCAACTTTATCTGCATACACCTGGAGCTCATCTGACTTCAATAAGGTCCTCTCACCAACATCATCCCAGTGAAGTGGCGACCGACACAACCTCCCATAGAGAGCTTCATATGGTGGCATCTTGATACTGACTTGGTAGCTGTTATTGTAAGCAAACTCAGCGAGGGGTAGATATTGCTCACATGAACCACCCCAATCGAGCATACAAGCTCTCAACAAATCCTCTAAAGTCTGGATTGTCTTCTCTGACTGTCCATTAGTCTGGGGGTGATATGTTGTACTGAACTTTAGTCTAGTGCCAAGTTCCTCTTGTACCTTCTTCCACAACTTGCAAGTAAACTTTGGATCATGATAAGAAATGATCAAACTCAGAACACCATGTAGTCGTACAATCTCTCGGATGTATAGTTTAGCTAAGTCTGTCACTTTGGCGGTGGTCTTTAGTGCGAGGAAATGTGTTGACTTGGTAAGGAGATCTACCACAACCCATATTGTGTCGTGACCTCTCTTGGTCTTGGGGAGACCCACCATAAAATCCACGATGATCTGTTCCCATTTCCACTCAGGAATTTCAGTCGAATGTAGTAATCCACCAGGTCATTGGTGTTTAGCCTTTACCATCTGGCAAGTGAGACAACTGGCCACATATGCCGCTATATCTCTTTTCATTCCCGGCCACCAAAAGTACCACTGCAGATCCTTAAACATTTTTGTAGTGCCAGGGTGTACTGTGTACTTTGAACCATGAGCTTCTTGTAAGATATGATCCTTCAAAGATGAGCTTTTAGGAACCCAAATATGACTCTTGTATCAGATCCCTCCATCCACTCCTACAGAGAGATGGGTCTGAGGTTTCTCCATCAAACCTCTCATCTTATCAAGCACTAGGCTGGCTGGCTGGGTAGCTACCAACTCAGTCAACAGTTTAATCTGCATATTAGCCAAACAGACTTGGTCTTCTAATGGTTGTGGAGTCCATTCCACAAGATCTTCTAGCTTCCACCACTGTCTAGACAAGACAGCTGCACACCTGAGCTGTTTTCAGCTAAGAGCATCAGCTACAACATTTGCCTTTCTGGGGTGATAGGCAATGATGAAATCATAGTCCTTCATGTATTCCATCCATTGTCTCTATTGCAGATTTAGGTCCTTATGAGTTAGGAGATAATTCAAGCTCTTATGGTCGGTGAAGATCTCGAAGGTGGCTGATAACCTCCCATTTTGCGATGTTATCTTACTAGTTTTCCTCAGTTTTCCATACTCTTTCTTAGTTAAATTAGATAGAATCTTTAACTTTCTACCTTTTTGTAAATATACCATTAGATTAACTTCTCCTTTTCATTCTTACAGAAAAGCACAAAAAAATTACAAAACTTCCAAATGGTCCCAAGACCGAATGGAAGCCAAACGGTCCCAAGACTGAATGGAGACTAAACGGTCCCAAGACCGAATGGAAGTCGAACGGTCCCAGGACCGAATAAAGATCAAACGGTCCCAAGACCGTGTGAAGCCAAATGGTCTCGAGACCGTATGAAGCCAAACGGTCCCAAGACCAAATGGAGATCAACCTGTTCTGAGACCGTATGAAGCCACACAATCCTAAGAGCGAATAAAGGTCAAATGGTCCTGAGACCGTATGAAGCCAAATGGTCCCAAGACCGAATGGAGATCAACAAGTCCCGAGACTGTATGAAACCAAATGGTCCTAAGACCAAATGGAGATCAACTGGTCCCGAGACCGTATGAAGCCACTCGATCCCAGGATCGAATGAAAGAAAATGGTTTCAGACCGAAAGGAATCAAACGGTCTCCAGACCGAGAGAGTCCAAACAGTCTCCAAATCGTGTGAAAATCCAAACGGTCTCCAAACCGTGTGAAAATCCAAATGGTCTCCAAGACCGTTTGGACCCACATACCCCAAACCATTTAAGGCTCACTCAAAATCCTATAAATAGAACCCAAAGGGGTCCTCACAAATCATCAAGTTTCAGACATCCAAAGGCTGCCTCTATTGTTCCAGAGCCATTCCATCCTTCACCCACTGCCTCGTGGCTGCCGGTCTGAGATCCATACTCCATCTCCAAGATACTTTCTCTCTCATCGACAAAGAAGGTGGGAAGAGGAGGATTCATCATCAAGCAAGCTACGAAGTGTGAACATCGTTGCTCTTTCTCGAAGGGGTCGACCTTCCTCCGTCCTTTGTGGAGATGATGCTCTCTCTCTCTCTCTTCTCGCCCCCTCCTTTGTTCTTTCCATGAGTGAGTAGTCTCATACACTAGGGTGCGGGGAGTATCCCCGCTACCCATGTTTTCATTTCATACATTGTAATTATTGAGTTTGCAGTAGAAAAACACTATCCTTCCTGTTCAACATCAATCGTTTAATGAATGCTAGTTGCTTGATCACCAACTTGTGTTATCTATTATCTGTTAGTGCAAATTGTCTATGTTTGTACTTCTAAATTCGAATATCGACTGCTTGTTGGTTCCAGATTGTATGTAGTCACCATATGTTTGGTTCAGTATCTAGGAGCATTTCTCAAGGAGTGGAGTAAACTCACCTCCATCATTGTACATTCATACTATGAAATAGAATCAGTTGACGTATGAAAGTACAACCTTGACGGGTCGAGGAACACACATTGTGAGGGGAGTGATGCAAAGTAAGTGACCATTCGTTTGGGTATGGCTGACAGTGCAACACTTCCACGTTTCTCGTAGTTAGTTATCCGAAAGGAAGCTAAGTCTACAAAGATACTAACTGTTTAGACTCTTTTCTTTGCAAGCCAAGTTATTGTGATGTAAGTTTTGATCCATCTGTAGTGGTGGAAAAAGCCGATCACATCCTAGTGGTTTCTTAACATAGTTTACAACCTTAAATTTACTTTCTTGCTTTTACTTTACTTGCACTTAGTTTAAACAACCAAACCAACTCTTTGATCTAAATACCAACTGTTAAGGAGTTAAATGAAATTCTAGCATTTTCTATCTTGTTGATCTTAACAAGACCGTTGTCCTGTGGATTCAACCCTTAACTATACTATGATAAGTGTTACGACCCCTCCTCTCGATAACCCCCAATTAAGGGAGACCGAGAGGTCGAATCCGCACCCATGACTTCTGGATCAAAGGTGCAAATGGGGAATTAGGAAACTCCTACTTTCATCGGTCTTATCCCTACCTGACCCTAGGAGAGACTTAGGATTCTCCATAATAGTACATGTTTTCTTAGAACCATACCCAAGTCTTCATCATCTCTCTTTCTGCATTCATGGGTTGGCTTTCATCCTTTCGTCAGGATCATGGCAACCTGCCTACCTTGGTCAAGCCCCATACCGGTTACCTCCATGGTAACACATCTGCATGCACTTAGAGATGGATATCTATGGGTCTACATGTTAATTCTCATACCATGTACTTTTCACTTAGCTTCTCAAGATCCTATGAGACCTCTTTAGGTTACCTTAAACCACAAAACTGATATACACCCTACCAAAGGGGTCCCTCTCCCAGGATGGGAGGAAAACTATCTCTTGATAGAAAGGTCACAAAAGCTCTTAGGTCTAGGGTTTACATCCATAAGAGCCTACTTAACCCTAGCAAGCTATTAAGACAAGCAGATCACCTACTGAACCATGCTAGGTCATACTTGTCCTCTATCCTCGATGCTGGGTCAAGATCATACTTTCCTTTATCATCAACCTAGTTGTGAGGGGTTCATCAATCATACCTTTAAACCTAAGGGGTTTCACTTTCCGTTATGCATGAGGAGTACCATGCTCAAAACTATAGCAACTAAATTCTCATCATGAGCATTAGGTATACCACTTCCCCTCTTAGGCCCACGAACCCTAGGTTCACCTTTAGGTGTCCAACTGCATGCTCTATCTCTTAACCATGAATCAAGCTTACAAAAGGCATAACGTGCACTTCTTGTCATCCTTCAACTCAAGCAACACTTAGAGTTGGATCCTCCTCAAGCACAAACCATAAGGTACAAGGCCTCATAACCTGTTACAAATCCTCTTCAGGGTATACAGAACATCTTCTTCCTTTCTCAGAAGGTAAACACTTATACCGTAGGCTCATAGGTGCCAGAAGCCTCATTCTCTCTCTAAGGTTTGGTTACTCTCAAGCTAACCAAGACATCATCAACCTCTAGGAAACAAGCATGTGGTGACCATTATCATCCACTTAGGTCGCATCATCCTCAACTCCCGACTTCTCCTCGTATCTCGGAGTCTAAGATTCCAACCTTCTTGTTGGGTTTCCTGCTCTCTCTCTAGAGCTAACCCTACAACCAACCTCACCATTAGAGGTACTCTCTCCGTGAAGGATCAAGCTCACCAGCATACCTCTACGTGGGTGAAGCCTATGCTCCCACTTATGTGTTCCCATGATTACCCATAGCCCCTTACGCTTATCTTATAAGCCATCCATCTTATTCTTCTGTCCTCCGTTTTAACTTATTGCTCATACTACTGATGTACCCTGGGTGAAAGCTATATCTTACATGCAACAACCCTTAAGGTTTCTATAGGTTCTTTACTAACCTCATCATTGAAGGAATTATCCTTTACTCCAACACGACCCTTCCCAGGGTTAGGTGGCTAAAGGTACTCAGTTATCAATTTCTCATGGCTCATACGACATCCAAGGCATGTCTATCCAAACACCGGGTCTAACTCATCTCTCTCTAACCTTCACTTAGGGTTAGTATTAGCATCATCCTCAAAGGATGTGCCAGGTCTCTACATGCAATGGATATCTCTATCTCCAAGACTAACTTATCCTCCTGGCAAGAAGGTCTAGCCTCAGGTCTCTTCTGAGGACATGACAACTTATGTCATACGACCTAAGCATGTATCTATTCTTTAATTTGTGCTTAATCTATTAAGCTTATGTCCATGACATCTTATTTATATGCTTTTCATTAATTTGATGGAGGATTCCTTAGACCTTATTAATCTTACCCATACCTCAAGAGGGTGAGGAGGAGAGAGAAAACCCTAATCCTTAAGGTCCTTAATAGAATTTTGTGATGAGAAGGGATGAATAAGATGAGGAAGTACTAAAGGTATCTTATTTCGATTCATACCCTAAGACTTTGGCCAGGCAGTCACACGGATCTGGGAGTCCTCATATTTTGACTAGCGGTGCGGAGGAAAATATTGTCAGCCCCCGGGCGTGATCCTTTTCTAGACACCTCAGTCTTTCAGATAATCCTCTAATAACTCCTTGGGTTCTATGGAGTTTGTAAAATTTAATAATTATCAATGGTTAACTGAGGAACCTAGGCTCTGATACAAAATGTTACGACCCCTCCTCCTGATAACCCCCAATTAAGGGAGATCGAGAGGTCGAAGCCACACCCATGACTTCTGGATCAAAGGTTCAGCAATTAACCAAGAATAATTATCAAATTTTAACATACTAAACTGAAAAGCTGTAAAAAAAAATAAACTTTGCATACCTTTTGAAATTTTGGATTTCTAACTTCTATCCACTTAATGATTCTTCGCTAACTAATCCTCCTTGTATTTTTCTTCATGTATTTCACAATGTGATGATTTACTGTTTGTCCTTTTGGCTTGTACCTAAAACGTCGACAAACTAAACGTCGGTCAGCCGAAGATGGTATGTGGGGGAAACAATAAACTTGCAACTATGATAACCATGTAATCATTCAATTAATCATTTAACAATCAAGATTACGTTTTAAATATAACTCCGCAATCCAAGAGTACCCTATCCTCTATGTTGTCCCCATTAAACCCCTCATGATCCACCTATAAGTGAACCAATTTCTAGGGTTGAGTCACATGGCACTACTCGTAAGTAGCCCACTCCTTAACTCATGGCACTACACGTAGGTAGCCCAGTTTCTAACTCTCGGTAACCTAGACCTTGCTCTAGGATTACCCCTTTTTTTCTTAGCCTTTTCAAAGTAACAGAGGTGGACTCAGATCTAGCTAGTTATATATATACTCATTTATAGTGATAATCATAGTCACTTTATAGTTGCATGAAATAAATAGACATCCAACAGTTTATTCATGCATTGAGGGAAACGTCGATAAAATCCTCGGGAAACTATTCGGTATAGTCATAAGCGTAACCACATACCTTTGCCATGCAGATCATTCAATCATACTTCAAGCATATTGTCCAAGCAAGCAAGTAAATCAAGCAATCATCATATAATCTGCATTATGTAAATTCTAAAGTGTCACTAAACACATTAAATACATTATACCCTACTCGGCCCTAATCTAGGGTTTAGGTTTTGGATAAGGAATAAGGGTATTAACCCTATTTCCATCACATATTTAACATTTGGCGAACCCTAGTTACTAAAACCATCTTATCCTCTTATTAAGATCACTTAGATCGAATATGTTCATTAACAACACAGCAAATTGAGATCTTTAGCCCTAATTCCACACATTAAAGATTATCTCCCTTAGAGATCCTAAATACCTTGTCATTATTACCATGATTACATTTATTATCATCATGCTCAAAAAGGATCAGATAATATCATAAAAGAAAGACTTTTGACATTTCAATGTCTTAATACCCAAAACTAGGGTTTTTAAGCATTACTCATTACTTTAATCCTTCTTTGCACTACGTTTATAATATGGATCATATTTAGGTCTCAAACATAATTTATTTAGATTCTACGTGTTCTTATGATCAACTTTCATATATAACATATTTTAATTCGAGCTACGTAGTAATTTCTATGATTTTTGCAAAATAAAACTAACTGGGCCAATCCCTGGTTGACACGTCAGTACTTCTATATCCTTTCCACTTAAAATGCGAACTGTTTAAATTTATAACTGAATTTCTTCATTTCCCCTCCCCTGGATACACGATCTATGGAGATCTCGGGGGCAAAACTGTCCAATAAAAGGACGGCCTTCTTCTTCCTCGCGGCAGGGCGCCGTCCGCGATCCTGGACGGGCCAACAGGGCTCAGGTCCCTTCTCCCGGCCGTTGAGGGATCAAGACCGGATCCCATTGCCTCCGAATGCCCACCACGCGCATGAGGGTACCTTCGGCTTCGCCGGAGGCGTGGGAGTGAGAGAAAGAGGGCCACGCTAAGGTTGCAGGTTCACAGATTGACAGAACTGGAAGGAGAAGCGAGTAGGTACCTGGACGTTGCCCCAAGGACAGTAGAGTATCCAAGAGTCCTCGACGGATCTCCTCACCGTACACCAGACCGCACTTCGTCATTCTGCAACTCCGTTTCTATCAAGATCTAAGCAGGCATTAGCCGTGCTTCAGATGACCTTCACCTGGGTTGTACGCCTCCTCCTGATCCCGCCATGGCCCTCTCATGGAGACGAGATCTCCCCAGGACGAACCCTAGGGTTTTCGTTAAAGCAGAAAGGGAGAGGTTGGGAAGTTGGGCTGCGTGCCACCCATGGGATAGGGTTCGAGGCTTCATCTATCTGTATATATGTATATACATACCTTGGAAGGAAGTCAGTAAGGAAAGGGTCAGACTCGTTGTTTCCTCCCCTCACATCAATGATTGAGTGTCCACGTGAGTCATGACTTACTAAAGGAAAGATATTAAGCATACACCTTAGCATAACCCCTCTTTCCTTTATTTTTTTCTTTTAATTATTAAAAGATGCCTTTTTCTATTTATGATCCTTGGTTATTAAGGAATCCGAATTTTACCTCTCTTAAGTTCATTGTGCTTGGATTTTAACACATTGGCACTAAATTCTATTTTCTTTTAATTGAAATTACTCCCTTTTTAACAAAACCTCATAATCATTCATTATGCATCATATTATCTCCTTGTTTGACTTTATTGGTATTTTCTCTTTCCTCTTTCTTCATTGGGACTCCTTGGATCCCAAGAAACATTAATAATTTGAAATCCCTTTTATTGGATACTCATTATCCTTCTAGATGCATCTAAATGTATTATTTTACATTATCTTGGTTATTTCTTATTAAAATATTTCCTTTTGAGAATTTCTCTTTATTTCTCTTTTATTTTCTTTATTGGTGTTCCTTTTTACATTAGTAATCCTTGGGATACGAAATCCCACTAAGGATAACTCAATTCCACCTTTTCCACTTATTTTCCACATTTTACCATTATTTTCAATTTCTTTCTTAATAAAGAAATACTTAATTAATCTTTTCTTTTCATATTGCTTTCTTTTTGCAACTTTGGACTCCTTGGTACCCAAGGAATCCAAGAGGCACGAAATCCATCCTTGGATTACACCTCTTTGCCTTCTAGAGGTTTCTACCTCTTTCTTTTCTCAAATATTCAATTATTCATTTACTAATTGAATTTTCTTGTTATTCGGGCCCAATAGCCAATACAACCCACAACACAAACATCAAGGCTATTGTAAACGAAATTCATTTATTCAAAACAAATTATATCATTATTTGTTCACTTATTTTTAATAGGATAAATTACATTTCTCACCAAATGAACCCAAAATCAGGGTTGTAACAATAAGACTTCCACATATCCTAGCATATGTGGGTGGAGTTTTTTAATCTAGTATAAGCAAGGCTAAACCTAAAAGACTTACTATCTATAGGATTTTTAGTGGTGCATGCAACTCCACACAAGTGGAAGCTCCATCAAAAATTGGCGCCGTTGCCAGGGACAACGGAACGTTTTAATTTCATTTATCATCTTGCTAGTTGGTTAGTGTTTTACACTTTTTCTTTAAACGTTACTCCATATTCTCTTGATTTTATCATATCTCCTACATCATCTGAAAAGTGTGTTTCTTCCTCTACTCAGGTAGAAGACGTGTATGCAACCATCACACAATCTCAGATTCTCTCCTGATCCAGAGTACGACTCTGAGGTAGAGAGAAGCTTCCACCGCCGCATTAGACTTAATCATCAAAGAGTCAGACAAATGGACGAAGATCAACACCAAGCTGCACTAGTGATGGAAAGGGTCAACGCTGCCGTAGCAGCCCAACGAGCGCAACTCATTGCCGACACGCACGCCCAAGTTCAAGCTGAAGTACGAGCTGAAGAGCAAGCCTGCATCCGTGCTGAGAATGAAGCAGCCAAGGCTGCTGCTCAACTGTTGATAAGAAGCAAGCAATTACGGGACTATGATGTTCCCAAGAACTACGAAGACAACCATCCAGTCCAACACCACTCATCAACACTCTTGATTTTGAGATTAGGACACAATGGATCCAAATAATGCAGGGCATCGCATTCTCTGGAAGTGTCGGAGATGACTGCATGGACCATTTGAAGAGGTTCAAAGCTCTTTGCAGGTTGGTTCCACAAGATGGAACAACCATGGACACAGTCATGCTCAGACTCTTCAACTTCACCTTGTCTGGAAGAGCACTAAGCTGGTACAATTCTTTGAAAGTGGAGCCAATCACCACATGGGCTCCCTTGGAAGAGAAGTTCTTGGAGAAATTCTTCCCCCCTTCACTTACCTACCAAATCATAGGACAAATCAACCAATTCCTTCAACTACCGGGAGAGTCACTGGCTGACTCATGGGAAAGGTTCAAGGAACTCTTGAGGAAATGCCCTCACCATGGAATCTTGCAAAATTAGCTCATAGAAACTTTTTATAGGGGAGTAAGTGATGAAATTCAGAAGTTCTTAGACTCCTCATCTGGAGGAAACTTTATGAGATAGAACAATGAATATGCCTGGAGGATCGTCACTCTCGGAGCCAAAAATCAATCCAATTGGGGGAGGGAAACCACAGGAGGAGTTATAAAGGTTTGTAAAGCTGAAGAATGTATGGAAATGAAAGTCATAGCCGAAGCTTTGAAAACCATAGCAAACAAACAACAAGCCCTCGAAGCATCATTTGGGGAGTATGATAGAAAGAAGAACCCCCAACAAGCTAAAGCATCTATAGGAACTTGTGAGGCCTGTCATGCATCTGATCATCCCACATTGTCATGTGGTCTCCTATACAATGTAATGATGGATTTGCAACCACCTCAACCACCGTATGAGCCGATCATTGAACACCCTGAGGATCAGATGCCAGAACAAGTAAATTCCATCCATTCCATACCAGGACAAGCTTACTACAATCCAAATCAACTGAGAAACCATCCTGGGTTTCAATATGGAAATCCTGCGAGGATTGCTAACCCGCAACATCAAACACAAGGTGGATCTTCCAACAGACTACCACCTGGATTTCAAAGCAACTACAACCAAAATCAAGGGAATTCTAGAAACAATTTCCAGAGATCCAACTACCCAAGAAATCCCTCTGCATACTACCAATATACTCACCCTCCTCTACACCCACAATTACAACAAACTTAGCTACAACAGCCGCAACAACCTCAGTTGCCAGCACCTCAACAACAACCACCTTAAGGGCGGAAACAACTCACTCAATTTCAACAAAAGAATGCCCCACCACAGCAAACTGATGAACTGTCCTTGATAAGGCAGATGCTGCAATCACAGCAAACCATGCTGGCTAACCAGCAAGCCCAACAAAAAGATGTGGAAACCCAGTTAGCACAGATAGCAGCTCAGCTAAAACCTCTAGTGGGAAATTTCGTTGGCCAGCCAGAAGCAAATCCAAGACACGATCAACATAGACCAGAGCAATTAATTGTTGTTACAATAATGTCTGGTCGTGCTCTCACTAAATCCATCTCGATTAATCAAGAAGACATGGATGTAACTAAAATCATCCCAACAGAAGAATCAAGTCAAGAAGATGAAGAAAGGAAAGAAAAGGAACAAGGTCCCAAAGAACCAGAGGTTCCACAATATAAGCCAAGGATACCCTATCCTGGAAGGTTAAAGGAAACCAGACTAGACTCTAGATTCCATAAATTCAAAGAGGCAATGAAGAAACTTTATGTTGATATTCCCTTTCTTGATGCCTTATTTGAAATCCTAGCCTGGTCCAAATATCTGAAGACCTTGCTGTCAAAGAAATATATGACAGAGGAGCATGAAACTGTCAAGCTAGCCCAAACCACTTCTGATATCATTTTGAATAAAATGCCGAAAAAATAGAAGGACCCTGACTCCTTTGGCATACAATGCTCTATTGGGAACACTTCTTGTAAAAAGGGAATGGCCGACTTGGGAGACAGAATATCAATTATGCCATTTTCCATGTGTAAAAGATTGGGGTTTACTGATTTGTTGCCTACAACAATGACCATCCAGCTCGATGATTCCACCATTACTGCACCCCTAGGAATCATTGAAGATATCCCAGTAAGAGTGGGGAGGGACTCTTATGTCCCTTGTGATTTCGTCATTATGGATATAAAAGAAGACCTAAGGTACCCGATAATATTCGGTAGACCCTTCCTCGCCACAAATAGAGCATTAATTGATGTCGAGGCTGGAACAATTACCTTGAGGTTGGGTAAAGAAACCGTTCAATTCAGGATTTTCATCAGCCTGAAGAGCCCTAGTATCCATGAAGAGGTTTTTCTACTTGAAGCAATTGATAAAATGTCTCAACACAAGCAAGCAAATCTAGAACTAGCAGATGCCCTAGAGGATGCTCTAATAAATCCGAAAGATGAATTTTCAACCAACGAGTTAGTTCAGCAATGCCTGCAATACTTGGAGCAGGCTGAAAAAGCCCCAGAAGCTACTTTTGAAGAACTGAAATCTATCACCATATTAGAGACAACAGAAGTACCCAAAGCCCTAGAAATGAAAACTCTACCAACTGGGCTCAAACATGTCTTCCTAGATGAAGAAAAATTATGTCTAGTTATCATTATCTCCTCTCTAGTTGACGATCAAGAAGAAAGGCTTCTCACTGAACTAAGGAAGCACAAGAAAGCAATTGGGTACAAGATGACTGACCTAACAGGCATCAACCCAACTCTATGCATGCATAAACTACCTATGATAGAAGAGTTCAAACCATCGAGAGAGCACCAGAGAAACTTGAACCCAAATCTGAAAGAGGTAGTTCACCTCGAGGTTCTGAAACTCTTGAAAGCGGGTATTATCTATCCAATTTTTGACTCTCAGTGGGTTAGTCCTGTCCAAGCGGTCCCTAAAAAGGGGGGAACCACTGTTGTCTTAAATGATAAGAATGAACTAGTACCTACAAGGACCGTTACCGATTGGAGAATGTGCATAGATTATAGAAAACTGAACAAATCAACAAGGAAAGACCATTTTCCCTTACCCTTCCTTGACGAAGTCCTTGAGCGGCTAGCCCACCAAAAAATTTTCTACTACCTCGACGGATATTCTAGGTTTTACCAAATCCAAATTCACCCTGAAGACTAAGAAAAAATGACATTTACTTGTCCTTTTGGAATGTACGACTTCAGAAGGATGCCCTTCGGGCTATGCAACGCACCTGTAACCTTCCAAAGGTGCATGACTTCTATCTTCACAGGATTAACCGAAACCATTATGGAGGTGTTCATGGATGATTTTTCAGTATATGAAGACTCTTTTGATAACTATCTGCTCAACCTAAGTAAAGTCTTATAGAGATGCGAGGAAATAAACCTTATCCTAAATTGGGAAAAATGTCACTTTATGGTGACCGAAGGTGTTGTCTCGGACATCGAGTGAGCGAAAGAGGAATCGAAGTAGACAAGGCAAAAATTGATGTCATCTCAAAGCTATCACTGCCCAAAGACATAAGGGGAGTGCAAGCTTTCTTGGGTCATGCTGGTTTCTACTGAAGAGTTATCAAAGACTTCTCGAAAATAGCAAAACCTATGACTTACCTATTGACCAAGGATGCTGATTTCAACTTTGACCATGAATGCCTACATAGCTTTACAACCTTGAAGAATGCTCTAATCTATGCACCCATTCTAAGAACGCCTGACTGGTCACAACCTTTTGAAATAATGTGTGACGCTAGCGACTATGCCATAGGGGCTGTGTTGGGACAGAGAATAGACAAAAATCCATATGTAATATACTATGCATCCAAGACGTTAGATGAGGCACAAAAGAATTATACTACTACTGAAAAGGAATTCATAGTCGTCATCTACGCTTTCAAAAAATTTCGTTCTTATCTAATTGGATCAAAGGTCGTAGTATATACAGACCACTCCGCCATCAAATATCTTATTCAGAAATAGAATGCAAAGCCCAGACTCATCCGCTGGGTACTTATGCTGCAAGAATTTGATCTTGAAATAAAAGACAAGAGCGGAGTGGAAAATTCCATCGCTGACCACCTAAGTCGCATCGAGTGTCAAGAGGATGACAATGTACCTATCCGAGACTCCCTCCTTGACGACCAGCTTATGAAAATTACCACCGGATTTCCCTGGTACACTGACATAGTGAACTATCTGGCTACAAGAATCATCCAGCCTTCTGCCTCTCACCATGATAAAAAGAAATTTCTCCATGATGTTAAGCAATACTTCTGGGATGAACCCTATCTTTTTCGTCTATGTGCATATGGACTTTTCCATCGATGCCTACTAGAAGAGGAAATTACTCCTGTCTTAGAGCACTGTCATTCTGGCCCTACTGGGGGGCACATGAGTTCGAAGAAGACCTCTTTAAAAGTTCTACAATCGGGTTTCTTTTGGCCAACAATAGCAAGAGATTCCTATGATTTTGTAAGATCCTGCAGTAAATGTCAGCTTTCTGGCAGTATAACTAAACGGAATGAAATGCCTCTCACTTTGTGGCAAGAAATTGAACTTTTTGATGTTTGGGGAATAGACTACATGGGTCCCTTCCCCTCATCTTATGGATTCTCTTACATATTGGTCGCTGTGGATTATGTTTTGAAATGGGTAGAAGCTATACCCACCGTATCCTGTGATTCCAAGATGGTCATCAAGGTGTTCAAAGATATCATCTTTCCCAGATTCAGAGTCCTCTGAACAATCATATCAGACGGAGGAACCCATTTTCTGGAAAGAAGCTTCGAAGCCCTCCTGAGAAAATCTGGGGTCAACCATAAGGTCTCCACACCTTACCATCCACAAACAAGTGGCCAAGTTGAAGTTTCAAATAGACAATTGAAAGCTATCTTAGAAAAAACAGTCAATAGACATCGTACTAATTGGTCTACCAAGCTCCCCGATGCCCTTTGGGCATACCACACGACTTACAAAACACCGATAGGAACAACCCCATTCCATCTAGTGTATGGAAAGTCATGTCATCTATCAGTTGAACTAGAACATAAAGCTTGGTGGGCCATCAAACAGCTAAACTTTGAACTCAAAAGTGCTGGTGAATATAGACAACTTCAACTACAAGAACTTGAAGAGCTTAGAATGATAGCTAACCAAAGTGCCAGAATCTATAAAGAACAAACAAAGATGTGGCACGACAGCCACCTCAAAAGAAAAGTCATTGCTGTCAGAGATAAGGTCCTCCTCTTCAATTCCAGACTTAAGATGTTTCCTGGAAAGCTCCGTACGAAATGGTCTCGACCTTTCACAATTAAACACATCTACCCCACTGGAGAAGTCATCATCCTTGATAATAAAAATAGATAGTTAATGGCCACAGATCGAAGAGATATTACACACCAGCAGACAAAATACCAAGACAAACTATCGAGATCCACGATCCCTCAACATCGACATAACCAAATCGGGTTTTCGTCGGGCCAACGACGTAAAACCCAGACGCTACTTGGGAGGAAACCCAAGATCTGAGTACCACTGTTTTATTTTTCCTAGTTTTGCTAATTTTCTAATCTCTTATTTTGATTTAGACTTATCATCTTTAATCTAAAAATATAAAAATTCACATAAATAACCAATACAAACATAAAAATATAAAATCCAAAAACCTAATTAAATCTTAACCTAGCGGTTTCGAAACCGTTTGGACTCAAACGGTCTCGAAACCGATTGGTCCTTTCGATCTTGAAATTGTTTGGTCCTTTCGGTCCTAAAACTGTTTGGAACCCAAACAGTCTCGAAACCGTTTGGAACCCAAACGGTCTCGAAATTGTTTGGAACCCAAACGGTCTCAAGACTATTTGCCCTTGGGAATTTGTAACGACACCCAATGTTTTCTATAAATATCACCCAACCCCCTCCCTTTTTCTTTCCTACGATTCCTGAATTTCCTAACTTACGCATGAATCCTGCTCCATTCCTCCATCCTTTGCATCCACACAACTTGCTCACACACCTATTCACGCTACGACTGCCGCCGCCGATGCCACCTTCGCCATCGTGTGCTCTCATGGCTGCTTTTCATCCGTTTCGTCCTCCTTTCCAACGTCGTCATTTCCGCAACCATCATCTCCTCTAAGCAGCAACGTAAACGAGCGTTCTGAAGCAGCCGCCATCATCCTCGACTCTAGCAGATTTTGCGCGCTTTGCATCTACCACCGCTATCGCCGTCTCCATTTTCTGCTACACTTTCAACCGCCCGCCGACGACCCCGCCATTTCACCTTCCTTGTGGTTTCGACTGTTTGAAGCCAAACGATCTTGAAACCGTTTGGAGCCAAACGGTCGCAAAACCGTTTGGAGCCAAACGGTCGCGAAACCGTTTGGAGCCAAATGGTCTTGAAACCATTTGGAGTAAAAATTGTTTAGACCCAAACGGTTTTAGAAAACATGATTTCACCCTTAAAATGATTTCAAAAATTTTTTCCCCATACTGAAATTCTTTAAACATTTTTTTCTCTCTCTTTTAACATGTATAATCTTTCGATTATAGAATGACCTCACCTACAAATGAAGCCACTAGAACCGCTGATGCCCCCTTCTGGACAAGGGAGCAACTAATGGAGGACCGTGCCAAGCTCCAGAAAATCATGGGCATCTATGACAAAATTGGAAAGATCCCACCGAAAGTTGACCTGATCAGTGTCATGAATGAACTTGACCACATCAACATGTGCTTAACCGAGGATCCTGTTCAAGAAATGGAAGAAATTTCTTCCAATGATGAAGGCTCAGAATACAAGACAAATTACGAGGACGAATCCCCAACCACAAAGTCCAAGGGGAAGAGGAAGGCCCAGGAAGCTGCCAAAGAGCAACCAACAAAGAAACGGGCAAGGAAGCAAGTCCATCCCACCATTGCAAGAGAATAAATTTTAGCGGGATTCGTGACACCACCTACTGCCACCACTACTGCTGCTTTCCCCGCCGTCACCACCACAACACCAGCACCAGTAGATCTATGCATCCACAACCTCTCGTCACTTGAAAAGACTCTGAAACCAACCAAGTACGTTTGCTCCAACGTACTGAAGAAGATGAGGATATACGATAGAATCCTCACTCTGCTCAATAATGCCAACCTCTCAAAGCTTTGTTTTGTCACAGAGATTTCTTATGTTGAACCCAAAACTAAATTCTTCACATATATTAACAAAGAAGCTGTAGACATAATGGATAGATCGAAGGATGGAGGTGACCGTAGGCTGGTCACCAAACTCTTTGGAAACAAGGTTGTCATAACTGAACACATGTTAAATGAAATTTTCATCGACAACCAGGAGAAACTAAAGAAGGCCAAAGTTGTAGGCACAGAAAGCTCCGAGTTCAACAAGCATATCTTCTGGAAATCCCTGACAGGGATCTCGACCTATGAGGCAAAAACCTGCAAGGCCTCCAATATTCAATCTGGCCTGGTGCACACATTGCATAAAATTCTTACAGGTGCACTTTTCCCCAGGACAGAGGGTGGAAATGTTAGCATTTCTGACCTTTTCGTCCTCTGGTCCATTCTAAAAGGACAGCCAGTCAACATTGGATGACATATGATACAAAAGCTTTTAGCTTACGCCCTGGGGAAAGAAATATGCATGGGTGGTCAGATAACCTCTATTATGAAATATCTTAAGATGAATAGAATACTACCCAGATGCACAGTAATCAAGGGAGACACCCTTACCAATGAACAGAGCTTAAAGAACTCTTACATCATCAAAGAAAAGGATGCAAAGCTACACTATATCTTTTGCCCTATAGTAAAATCCTCAAGGACTCTGCTACTGCTTCCAGAGCTTGCAGACTACGACAAGGAAAAGCTTCTCTTCACTGAAGAGGAGCTTGCAAACCTCCTAGCTTCGATCAAAATACAAGAAAAGAAATCCAAAGCAGGGCAGACAGAGCACAACATCACCACCCCATTAACGAGAATAACAAAAATACCAGTGAAACGACCATCCAAAGGGCATTTGCAAACACAACAGCTGTCAGGAACGTCGACATAAAAACCAAATCCAGAGGAAGAACCCCCCCTACCCAAAGAAAATATCATCACCTCATCACTAGACTCCTTCATCATGAGTCTAAATGTTGAACTTACCTCCACCACCACCCGCACCACGCTACCATCCTCTACTATTCCACAATCCACAACTCTCCCATCATTCTCCACAATGATGTCCACCACAATTCCCTTCCCCACATCCACACCTCCACCAAAATCCTCTGCCTCATTCTTTCTCTCATCGGGCATCCCATTTCCCACCTCCACGCCCGACCTCATTTTCCCCTCCACCACATTTCCCTCGACATCTTCAGTTCCACCCTTCTCACCAGAAATATCGCCACCCTTCTCACACACATCATCCACAACCACCCCAACACCATTGGTGACACCATCTACAGTCACCACACAATTTGCACATCCATCTATAGTGTCTCTTCCGCAAGGCACTTCCACCTTTCCACCTCGGTCCCAGCCACCTCGCCCTTCCACCACAGGGGTCCCCTTTACAAATGTTGGTGAGGAATTCGGCCGTCAATTTGACGCTATCTGAAACCTCCTCACCGAACCCTACAACATTCTATAATCAATCTTTTCTTATGTGCAGGGGCTTTCCACACAAGTCGCCAAGATCGACGAGTGGAACAACGCCTTACCATGCATCCTCTCCGACATCCAACAATGGTAGGAAGCAGCAGCCACGCAACTCGACCGCATCGACGATCGCTTCCACAACCTGCCAGAGTTGGTACTAGAGATGAAAGGCCAACAAGAAACATTGGCTCAGCAAGTTGATAGGATCTCTACGCAGACTCAACCTTTGCCTGAGAATCTCCGCGTGCTTCAGCAACAACAACATACCTTGAGCACGCGCTTGGATGACATCAACAACACCCTCACACACATCGTCCACCGCCAAGAAGAGTTGTCGAATGAAGAAATAATTCAGCTATGTTCACAAGTTATAGATCTTTCTGCAAGACTCTTTTCTGCCGAAACACGTTATTCAGATCTTAAAGAAACCCATGACACACTTCTCGAAACACATGAGCATGTGCAAGTGGCATTTGATGAGCTACAAGCTATCCACCGACAGTGCAAGAAAACAATGATAAAGAAAACAACAGATAAGGCAACATACGACGATGAAGATGAAGACGAAGACGACGAGGATTCTGATTCCTCAGCTGACTCCAATATTGATACATCCTCCTCAGATGACAAACATGATGACCCAAGACATGCTGGGGAGGGAACCAACCGCGGAACAAAACCTTCAAAGAAAGCAGATGACAAAGACCACCACGAAGGTGGAGACGATCCCAAACCCCATGATCACAATGACAACATTAACATGTCATATGGGGATCAATTCCTTGACTACTCAGCCATGGGATCTCTGGGGGAAACTGTCAAAGAAGCAACCTTTGCTGAGTTCCAACAATGTATATTGGGAACTAGCACAAGTCAACCAACAGAAAACCTTCCACAACACTCCGCCCCAGAGAAATCTTCACCTTTTCCCCCAGACCATGATGAGGAAGATAGAGTGAGTCTAGACACAGATATTGGACTCGATTCTGATTTTGAATTAGAAAAAGATGAAGATCTGCAACATTATATGGATGACTTAGTGCATACTCGTCTTCCACCTCCGTAAGAGCTCCCCTCACCTCCACCTCTACCTCAGATGATGCATGACATAGACATGGCGACCATCTCTACCCTAGATGTCTAGGATATCTTCATCCTAAACACTATCGTAAACGATGCCAAAGAGGGGGGACATCATCTGCAAGAATATAAAAACTAAGCATAATTTGACACGCGAAGATTTCCGCACCATCCATCGACCGCAATAAACAGTGAAGATGGCAATCTTCCACGTCCTTCTTGCCAACTCTATCGAAATATACATAAGCTCAAAGCGACCACAGCCAGTTTTCAACGCTTCACCAGCTCTGGCTATGAACCTATTATACAAAGACTTACGCAATAAGTCTATAGAGCGGTTGCGTGTTGGGATCGCTCAAAATGTGTGATATCTCACGGTTCCCTTTCAAGTTTTCGGCCACTGGCTACTCATGATCGTTGACACCATGGCCCGTGATGCCAAGGTGTACAACTTTTGTGCTAGAGAACTAAAGGCCAGAACAATCAACTTTGCTGGAGAAGAAGCCGACGAAGCAAGATGCACCCCCTTCCAGCTTCTCAAACTAATTTGGCTATGTGCCCTTCTCTCAAGAATGGTTGGAACAAACCTTAGTTCCAAATCATCGCTCCACCAGTCCAAACCACTAACGGATCCGGGGATTGCACCTTCTGTACTATACGCCACATACAAGCGCTTAATCAACAAACCCCCTTCACCAAGCTGGCTATAGAAGATTTTCACTCGCTACGAGGGTGTTACGTCATGGAGCTCATATGTGACAAAAGGTTCTTCAAGGACCCGACTATGGCGCCAGACGACATCCCTCGCTACCTTTTTTCGGCCATCCAACATCCACAAAGGCGACCTTTCCGATAAACATTAATGGAGTTGGAGAAGGAACAACAACCTGCCACGGTCCCTGAAAAAGATAATGGGACCCTTACACTTTTGATTTGGTGGAAGATACAGGGGACATCGAATTGGTATCAGGGGCCACCATCAACATACCTTCCATACAAATGGTGCCCCCACCTGCCATAGAACCGATGTTTCCTAACTTCGACCTTGCAGCTTGCAAGAATCTTTCTGAAAATGAACTCTGACTCATCATGTCTAGGCTATATTCTGAGAAAGATGAGCTCATTTTTCTAGCCAGAGATATTCTAGTCATGGCAGATACCCTCTGTGAAACTGTACAATTACAAGGATTTCTATCCGTGATCCTGATGACTGCTTATCAATATCTCCTCGGACGGAACCATCCTACAGTTTACATGGTGTCATCTTACATGAAGGATGACCTACTAAAGATAAAGAACTTCGGAACCATGGAGGTGCTTATCTCTTGCCTCCAGTATACAACTCCGAAGTTCATTATGCTTCCTTTCCTTCACTCAAAGCACTGGATGTTACTGGCGACAAACCTTCCTGAAGGAACAACAATCATCTATAATAGTTCCAACAGCCAATTTGATCCTACCCAAAACCAGTATGTTGTGATAGCTAACACACCCACAGAGGAGGTGGCAAAGGAATTTGCTGACAAACTACACAATCTTTTAAGCAAGCACACAAGGGCGTACGATAAAGAACACTTTCATCGCCCCACCTTCAACCACAGATGCCCCCAGTAGCTCTGAGAATCAAACGACTATGGTTTCCATGTCCTCTACTAGGTGTACACCCTCATTGTTCTTGAAAGACTAGTAGAGGACATGACGGACGTGGATTACTACACTCTACGTGGAAAGTTCGTAGCTAATCTTCTCCGAACGCATGGAGCTAACAAAGGACTAATAGAAGCCTAATGCCCTTGTCCATGTACTTCTCAACCTATCACTCTGACACTCTGAGGACAGAGTGAGTGATAAGTTAGGGGGGGAGGTACACTGGACAAGGGTGAGGTATCATTTTTCAACCCTTCTCCCTCTACTCTTTTTATTCACTCCTATTTTATCCTTCTTTTCACATTTAGACATTTTCAGGAAATTTTTTTTGATAGAATAATTCTTGTACATAAGTATAACATCACTCTTGGAAAAGGTCACCCCCAGATAAATTTAGAATCAAAGTAGTCCTCAAAAAGCAATAACATAAAAAACATTTAGGCATGTAATGGCAAATTAATAAATTACTTTCACACTCGATTTCCATGCTTTTGCTTCAACTCTGCTCCAGACTCTCCACAAGTTAACATCATAGCCGAAGCCAGCCAAAACTCTCTTAAGAACGAGAGGGGACCAGGTGAAATCCAAATCAAGGAACCTTGCAAGTGGACCACCAAGTACGAAACCGAAATAAGTGCATGTCAGGAGACTCCAAGAACAATTTTATTCTTTTTCAAAAGAGGCCTGACAACCCAAACAAAATACCCAAATATCCAACTCCTAAGCCAGTGAATATAAGAATAAAAGATAGAGTGTTGAATAAAAACATGAGAGTTGTGCCATGCCTAAGGACCTATATGAAGGACCAATAAAGGTCTCACCCGGAGGGTACATTCAGCTGCCCTCACAAAGGCAGATGTGTCACGCACGGTAATGAGATCCTAAGGTCTCTGAATATATGAAAAAGCTGATAAAGGACTCACCCGACCAGTACATTTAGCTTCCTTCACAAAGGCAGATGTGTCGCACCCGGTAGTGAGATCCTAAAAGTTTAGATAAACCATCCCCCACTAAAAGGGGGAGTTACACATCAGCCTTTAGCCAACCCTCATGCCTATCTTAGTTTCTAGTAGGTTTTTGAAAGAAGTATAAAACTGATTGGAGTTGAAAACATGCACAGAATGTGATCGAGGAAAAGGTGGTCCCAATGCGAGCTATGCGATACGGAAGAAATCTGAGATCCAAGCAACTCCCAATACCTGAAAGAGTTAGTGTAGGTAGAAGCCTGATAAAACTCTAAGAGATCTCTGGTTTAGAATCGAAGCAAGAGTATGGAAATCTTCACTAAATAAAATCGCCTCACCACTACATGCCTTAGCTCTATCTAGCTTGAGGACAAGATAGACTCTAAGTTGGGGGGGTGATGACCTCCCATTTTGCGATGTTATCTTACTAGTTTTCCTCAATTTTCCATACTATTTCTTAGTTAAATTAGATAGAATCTTTAACTTTCTACCTTTTTGTAAATATACCATTAGATTAACTTCTCCTTTTCACTTCTTACAGAAAAGCACAAAAAAATTACAAAACTTCCAAATGGTCCCAAGACCAAATGGAGACCAAACGGTCCCAGGACCGAATGGAAGCCAAACGGTCCCAAGACCGAATAAAGATCAAACGATCCCAAGACCGTGTGAAGACAAACGATATTGAGACCATATGAAGCCAAACGGTCCCAAGACCGAATGGAGATCAACCTGTTCCGAGACCGTATGAAGCCACACGATCCAAAGACCGAATAAAGGTCAAACGGTCCCGAGACCGTATGAAGACAAACGGTCCCAAGACCAAATGGAGATCAACTGGTCCCGAGACCGTATGAAACCAAATGGTCCCAAGACCAAATGGAGATCAACCAGTCCCGAGACCGTATGAAGCCACTCGACCCCAAGATCGAATGAAAGCAAACGGTTTCAGACTGAGAGGACTCAAACGGTCCCCAGACCGAGAGAGTCCAAATGGTCTCCAAACCGTGGGAAAATCCAAACGGTCTCCAAATCATGTGAAAATCTAAACAGTCTCCAAGCCGTTTGGACCCACATACCCCAAACCATTTAAGGCTCACTCAAAATCCTATAAATAGAACCCGAAGGGGTCCTCACAAATCATCAAGTTTCAGACGTCCAAAGGCTGCCTCTATTGTTCCAGAGCCATTCCATCCTTCACCCACTGCCCTGAGGCTGTCAGTCTGAGATCCATACTCCATCTCCAAGCTACTTTCTCTCTCATTAACAAAGAAGGTGGGAAGAGGAGGATTCATCATCAAGCAAGCTACGAAGTGTGAAGATCGTTGCTCTCTCTCCCCAAGGGGTCGACCTTCCTCCCTCCTTCGTGGAGATGACACACTCTCTCTCTCTTCTTGCCCCCTCCTTTGTTCTTGCCATGAGCGAGTAGTCTCATACACTAGGGTGCGGCGAGTAGCCCCGCTACCCATGTTTTCATTTCATACATTGTAATTCTTGAGTTTGCAATAGAAAAACACTATCATTCCAGTTCAACATCAATCGTTTAATGAATGCTAGTTGCTTGATCACCAACTTGTGTTATCTATTATCTATTAGTGCAAATTGTCTATGTTTGTACTTCTAGATTCGAATATCGACTGCTTGTTGGTTCCAGATTGTATGTAGTCACCATACGTTTGGTTCGGTATCTAGGAGCATTTCTCAAGGAGTGGAGTAAACTCACCTCCATTGTTGTACGTTCATACTATGAAATGGAATCAGTTGACGTATGAAAGTACAACCTTGATGGGTCGAGGAACACACTTTGCGAGGGGAGTGATGTAAGGTAAGTGACCATTCATCTGGGGATGGTTGGCATTGCAACACTTTCATGTTTCTCATAGTTAGTTATCTGAAAGGAAGCTAAGTCTACAAAGATACTAACTGTTTAGACTCTTTTCTTTGCAAGCCAAGTTATTGTGATGAATGTTTTGATCCATGTGTAGTGGTGGTGAAAGCCGATCACATCCTAGTGGTTTCTTAACATTGTTTACAACCTTAAATTTACTTTCTTGCTTTTACTTTACTTGCGCTTAGTTTAAACAACCAAACCAACTCTTTGATCTAAATACCAACTGTTAAGGAGTTAAATGAAATTCTAACGTTTTTTATCTTGTTGATCTTAACAAGACCGTTGTCCTGTGGATTCGACCCTTAACTATACCATGATAAGACTTCCACGTATCCTAGCATACGTGGGTGGAGTTTTTAATCTAATATAAGCAAGGTTAAACCTAAAAGACTTACTATCTTTAGGATTTTTAGTGGTGCACGCAACTCCACACAAGTGGAAGCTCCATCAGTGGCTCCATACAGATAGTGTTGCCAAATCTTTAGGGCATGGATAATCACAGCCAACTCTAAATCATGTGTCAGATAATTTACTTCATTGGGTTTGAGTTGTCTGGAGGAATAGACAACAACATGTCTATCTTGATCTAGCACACATCTGAGTCCCATCTTTGATGCATCAGTGAAGATCATAAAACCCTCGTTACCAGATAGTAGAGTCAACATTGGGGCTGTAGTCAACTTCTCCTTCAGCTCTTGGAATCATGCTTCACATAGGTCCGACCACACAAACTTCTCATCTTTTTGGGTGAGCTTGGTAAGAGGTAACGCAGTCTTGGAGAAATCCTTTATGAAGCGCCGATAGTATCGACCAATCCCAAAAAGCTGCGGATCTCTGAAGGATTCTTTGGTGCTGGCCAATCTTGAACATCTGACACTTTAGCTGGATTTAATGAGATGGTCCCTTTAGATATGATGTGTCCAAGGAACATGACCCAGTCTATCCAAAACTCACACTTCAAGAATTTCCCATAAAACTTCTACTTTCTCAAGATATCAAGGACTCTACTCAGGTGGTCTCAATGTTGTTCTAGGTCATTGGAATAAACCAAGATGTCATCTATGAACACTATGACAAAAGAGTCAAGGAAGGGTTGGAACACATTATTCATGAGGTTCATGAACACACTCGGGGCATTGGACAACCCAAAAGGCATAACCACAAACTCATAGTGGCCATACCAGGTTCTAAAAGTGGTTTTCAGGATGTCTTCACTCTTGACTCACAATTGGTGTTATCCTGATCTCAGGTCAATCTTTGAAAAGACTCGGGCTAAATTTAACTGGTCAAACAGGTCATCTATCTGCGGTAATGGGTATTTTTTTTGAATGGTAGCCCGGTTGATCATTCGATAGTCTAAGCACATTATGAGCGAACCGTCCTTCTTCTTCATAAAGAGAACTGGTGCTCCCCATGGTGATGTGCTAGAGCAGATAAAACCCTTGTCTAGAAATTCCTGCAGTTGCTTCTTCAACTCGAGCAACTCAACATGGGCCATCCTATAAGGTGCTCTTGAAATAGGGATTGTCCTGGGAGCTAGCTCTATTGAAAAGTCTACCTCTCTCCCAGGAGGGATCCCATGCAAATCATTCGGGAAAACATCTGCATACTCCCCGACTACCTCTATTTCCTCTAAGGGCTTCACCTTGGGCTCCGGCTCGGTAATGACTGCTAGGAAAGCTTGACAACCTTTGGATATCATCCGCTCTGCCTTCAAGGATGACACATACAGGCTAGTGGTAGGATCCTTCCTACCCCTAATGATGAACGACGGGTGACCTGGTCTCTTTATGATTACCTTCTTCTCCCTACGATCGATATTTGCCCTATAGGTATAAAGCCAATCCATACCAATGATCACATCAAAATCATTCATGTCAAGGAGGATAAAATCTGTAGGGTACTCATGATCTCGATAATTAATAGGTATCATAGGAGTTTTCAAAAGGAATGTAAAGATCCAACCACTTGGAGTTGTGACATCCAAAATATACCCTAAATCCTTGATGTACAAACAAAGCATAATTGTGAGATTTCTAAAAATAAAAGTATTAGTAGATCCAGAGTCAAATAAAGCTTTTACATTGTGTCCCATGACTTCAAGCATGCCTACATTGTTTTTCACCATACATTAGACCATTACATTCTTATCTTAAAACATAAAAAAAAACTTTCAGGGTTATTACCCTCTAGCAACCAATTAGCATTAACTTGAGCCTCCTCATTGTCAATAGCAAAAACTCAAGCTTGTCTTCTTTCTCCGGTAGGTGAGGCTGCAGCTATAGGTTGGGCTACTATAGGTGGGGCTTCTACTGGGCCTACCCCCCTCGGGTCTGGTAGAGGGAAGTTGGCTTGAAGATGTCCCTCTTGTTGGCAATGGTAGCATGTCCTCTACTTGTAGCGACACTCACCTGAATGCATTTTCTGCAGGTGCGAAACCTAGGCCTGTTGTTCTCATGATGGGGTTTTCCTTTTCCACCATGCTTTCCCTTGGTATGGTTGCATCCTTGTCCTTTCTTGTGATCATTCTTCTAGCCTTGGGTACCTTCAGTGAAACCAAATATCCTTTGGGTGGATTCTGAGCAGGCATCACCGTCCTCTCCATGTCTAGGGCAGTGTTGTAGGCTTTGGTGAAGGTTTTTGTTTACTTTCCATTACATGAGGCTTAATGGAAGGATGATGACGCTCTATGAAATGGTCCACTTGTCTTTCCTCATCCATCATGTGCCTAAAATTCTCTAGGATGTGAAACTTGTAGCCAAAGTCTGCGACTAATTGGTTACCTTAGATCAGGTTGGTGAACTCTCTTTCCGTCTCCTTCTTAGCTGAGGTGGGAATGAATCTGGCTGTGAAGATAGTCCTGAATTCGGTCCATGCCATTGGGTCTACACTCAGATCTCGACCCATAATGTGGTTCTCCCACTAGATCTTGGTTGCTCCTTCCAAGAGGTATGCAGCAAAAGGGATCTTCTTGTTCGGATGCACCTCCAACATGCGGAAACCGTTCTCAATCGCTATTAGCCAAGCATCTACTTTATCGACCACTTCGGTCTTATACTCTCCCCATAATTTCTCAATGTTCAGCTTGACGAAGTCCAGAATGGTGACTCCAAGTCAGGGACAAACGGAAAGTGACTCACCATTCTCATCTTTGGCTATATCCCTGAGGGCCAGGGCACTAATGGCCTCAGTTAGCCTCTTCTACTGTTCCATCCATAGGGCATCAGGGGTGTGAACTACCACTGTAGGTCCTGGACCACTAGTCGGGTTCTCCTCAAACTTGGCCTCGTCTTCAGACATGTGTTCCTCTTCCTGGTCCATCTCTGGGTTATCGAAGGGAACCAGCTTAGGGTATGAGCCTTCTTTTGAGGCTCCCTCAAGTCTCTTTCTTTTCTTTGAAGACTCATCACCATGGTTCCTCTTCCTCTTCTCAGAAGACCCCTTCCTCTTGCGGGGAGGCCAACCCCTAGCAATGTTCTTAGTGGCCTCAGGGATAGCTACAGTCTTTAAATGAGCCATGTTGTTACACACAAGTTAAAAGTCTTTTAAACACAAATTTGTAACTTGGAATATATAAGCTTTAACTTATGTCCATGTCCTCTTGTTTACATGCATTTTATTGTTTGGTGGAGGATCCCTTAATCCTTAACACTTTGTATTCCCAAACATAGGAGGTGGTGGAGAGAGAGAAAACCCTAAGCTCTTAATGTTTCTCTAGAAATAAGAGGTAAAGAAAGGACGAAGATAGATGAGAAGACCTACATGTATCTTATTTCGAGTCAATTCTTTGGATTTTGGCCAGGCAGTCACACATAATCTGGGAGTCCTCATTGACCTACTAGCAGGCAGAGGAAAATATTGCCAACCCTCGTATCATGATCCTTTTCTAGATACCTCCATCCTCGAAAAATCCTCTAATAACTCCCTTGGGATCTAAAGAGTTTGTAAAAATTAATAATTACTGGAGATTAAATGGAAAACCACGACTTTGATACCAAATGTAATGACCCCGCATCCCGGTAACCCCCAATTAAGGAAGACCAAGAGGTCAGAGGCATCATCCCAAAATAGGATCAGTGGTTTTGCAAATAATCAACAATAATTTATAAATTCTACTACAACTAAATTTTTAATGGAATAAAATTTTTCTATTCATACCTTGTAAAATATAGGAAGTGGCAGTCTTTACCAAGTAAGAACTTATCTAGCTACAATCCTCCAATTCTTAATTAAGCTTTATTCCATCAATGTCACCTTAAAGAAATATCCATTTCTGCGGTCAGTATAACAAATTATACTGGTATGTGGGGGAACTAAAAAAAATCTTGCATTTGATGGTAACAACATATTGCAAGTAATTATGATTTAACAAAACAAAATTTATGTTTTAAACATGACTACTCAATCCTACCCAAGGGTATACCAACACATCGACTCGTGATAACCTGATGATCCTACCTCACGAGTAGACCATGTATTAGGTCATCTATCTCATCATCATTAGAGCTACAGAAGGACCATGATTTTAGCTAGTCATTCATGTATAAATTTGGTTATAGTCATAGTAACTTTATAATTGCATGAAATAAAAGTCATTCACGCAATTATTCTGAGCAATTGATAAAACTTCAGGAATAACTGGGAAACTAAAACGATTTAACCATAAGCATAACCACAATATCTGTTCTTGAGCAATAGAATCCAAATTCAACAAGATATCCAAGCAAGCACCTTAATGCAACCAACCCTTAATTCCTAAAACATATAGATTGCCTAATGTCAAAACATATTCCTAATGATAGGAGGATACCTTCTAAGGCTTCAAGCCCCTTAGGGTTCATTAGGGTTTCTTAGGTTTCTTTATCCAACTTTACCTCCTTTTTAGGCTAACAACCCTAAAACAGATTTCTTATTTCTCAAAAACCCTAATTATTCCAATTATCCTCATTAAGGGTTCTTTAATCTTAAAACAAGTTTGAGATCATCAAATCTCTACTGTATAATTTCATTTTCAGATTTAAGCCATTAAAACCCATATTTTCCCAAATTAGGGTTTCTAAACATAATCATGTGCATAAAACCCTAAAACAAGCATAAAATCACCTTTTTCAATTTCAACTCTTCCTTTTATTCTCAATAGGTTAATATTACTCAGAATAACCCAAAATAGCCATTAAATCTGAGTTCCATATCAAATTAGGGTTTTACCATAAAATAATACATTAAAAGTGATAACTTTGTGCACTTTTTAAATCGTAAGCAATATCATGCTTCAATTCTATTTTTATTGGATTCTTCATATTTTTTTGATCAACTTAGATATATAAATCATCTTCATCTGATATTTCCAAAATTAGTTACATATTTTATAATATAATCCTTTTTCTACCAATCGAAAATGGCCATGTGGATTTATCAGATTTAAAAATAAGCTAGCGGGAAACATGCTTGTTAACAAAAGTATGGGTTGTGAAATTACCAAAAAAGGCTGACCTTTTCAATAGGGATGTGAGAGTAGGGAAGTAATTTCCCTCCCAGTCATCTTCAACATCTGTTCAGCCCTCACACGAGCAGCCGGTCAACTCGACTATTGACTTGGCTTACTGTTGCTCCTCTGCGCGATCTAAGGCCGCCTAGAGCTCTGCCGCATTCTCCTAAACTCAAAGGACCCTTCAATTGCACCGTCCCTGCTAGCATCGAGACAGTGCCGCACAACTCTGACAGAAGCAGTTTCTCATCAGGGGTATAGAACAGGTTGATTCTTCAAATTGAAGACGCCAACACACTCGCCTAGTCGTTCCGATCTCACGAGAAATGATTTTGTGATTGCTGGTGTTTCACAACACCCCACCTTATATAGGGCTGGGTCTCAGGTTCCACAAGATTGGGGAAACTCTATTCGCACTATGACAGGTACCCAATCTTGGTATGGCTAGAATCTTTGTGGCCTCCCGAAGTCAACGGATCGGAAATTAGATCCTCTCGTGAACTGAGTCTTGAGAAAAGTGGAGATGAAAATTCTCCAGTTTCCAAATTAGACTCAAGGTAGGTGATGATATAGGCAATGTGGGTTTCAGATCCAACGGTCTTTGTGCCACCCACATCAGCAAAAATTGGGAAAATAGAGATAATTCCCCTACAAAATAAATGTGACATTTTCGGATATCCTTCTTACTTTAGGAAAGTTTATAAAATTCATAACTCTCCAACCATGGCTCCTTTTAATCCCAAATTTTAAGGGAAACTTAATAATGAGTTAATCTATTGGCGTACCATGTTTGGGGTCATAATTCAAAGTAAAAGAGTCTTTTCTTCATGTGCAAGTTATTATTTAATGAAGCATATTTTAATAATCTTCCTCTCTCTTACTCTCTTATTTTCCTTTATTTCGGTTCCTTGTATCTCAAGAAACTATGTGGAGTTCAAAATATCATCCATTATGTTCAATCACACATCTTCCACATATTTCTTATACTTTCACTGTTATTCCGATTTCCTTTCTTATTATTAATGCATTACTTATTTTCGTTTAACTTATCTTCCTCTTTTATTATCTTGGACCCATTATTACCAAAGTGTCCACGAAAAACCATGCTTAAGGAAAAGTTGTAAAAGAAACTTATATATTTATCATAAATCATGCAATTTACAACCAAGTATATTTCTTTGAAACAATTGCAACTACAATCATATAAACAAAAATCAAGGTTGTAACACTAGATCTATGGATGTAGTATTTCACATGATTGGCTTCATCATCCAAAAGGGGATAGCGGAGCAACTTGTTGCTCATCTGGATTCTTTTTCATTGTAATGGTCTACCATTTCTTTAAAATTTGAAAGTAAAAAATGTAATAAAATACAAGTCTGAATCTCTTGAAGTGTTCATGGAGATCAAGAATGAAGTACATAACCATCTTGGTATAAGTATTGAAACATTTTTTTATGATCAATATGGAAAATACTTTGAACCAAGAGTTTGAGGATCTTCCAGGAGACCGCGATACTGTATCACAATAAACTCCCTATGAAACATAATGACGTATCAGAAATAAGGAATCACACCTTGTTAAATCATGGTCTGATCATCAATAAATCTAACTGATTTTCCAATTTTCTTTTCGACACATGATTCACACTAAAATAATGTACTATTTAAAATCGTTCAAAAGACACCATATGAGATATCGTATGGGAAGTTCCCTGATATGTCTTTATAAAGATTAGGATTGATACATTATATAAGAAAATAGTTTCTTAAAAATCATTGTCCACAAATCACATAAATGTTATTTTGTTGTATACTACTTTTATATTCCAATATGAAAACAATTTTTTTGCTTGGATGGCTGTATTCCTAAAAGGGAATTTAATTCCAAAGGAATCAGTGGAAGAAAAGTAGAACTCAAAAAGTTTGAGACCAATAAGAAAACATTGAATCTAAACAGGTACAATGGGAACACATAGAATGACAAATTGTTGTAGAATCTCAAGTTCCCTATCCAACCTAAAACCGTATGATCTAGTAGAACATGGCTTGAGCTTGAAATATTATTGATTAGTGTATTTATAGCCATTTTTACATATTGTTTTACTCATTTTTAGGGACTGTTGTGTTTCTATTTCCTAGTTTTAGCTTCATATTCACTCAAATGAAATTATCTTTCCTTTCCAAAAATTTAATGCATTTATATATATTTTATGTAGAACCAATCAACATTGTATGATAATGTCCAGAAGGACAATCAAGCCCTCATGATGGTACACCTCAAGGGAAGGAAGGCCCAAAATTCTTTCCATTTGTTCACCTTCCAACTGTCTAGTCAAGCGATCGACTCTACCATTTACCCGACTCAAGCCACTCTGTACCTAGAGTCTTCCAAATTCTTCTATTCTTATGTGCACTCCCAACATCCAGCCCATTCCAATTCACCCCATCTTGGTCCTCTAGAGAATCAGATGTGAGGTCCAAATGGAGTAACCCATGTGAGTCACCTATTGGACTGAGTACAAGCCATGCAATTAGATGCCTTCAACCACAAACATTCAACATTAGGGTTTCAGTAGCAAGGAATGCATCTATAAAAGGGAACCCTTATCATCCATTCTGAAGGATCTTTGATAGGTTATTAGAAGAAACACTGTGTAGCATAAAACCTAGCAAGGAGTGAGGAGGCGACGACTACAACAATGTGATTGATCTTCCTGCACCAGGCGACATGGCCCTCTCCATTCTTCCTTCTATCTTTATGTTGTTGTCCCTCATCATGAGTGAGTAGACGGTTGTGCTGGGGCATGGGGACTAGACCCATCTTCCCATATTTTATTCTTTCTTGTATCTAAACTCTACAATATAGTTTCTAAATAAATTATCATTCTACTTATTTCCTTACCTTGCAAATTGATGACTTGCTTTGCATATACATCATAATCGTGGATATGCAAGTTTCTATGAGTGTTATTAGAACCCCAAAATGATCTTATTATCCCCCTAAGGTGTCAATAAGAGAGAGTGATGTGATTGATATATGATGTGCTATGTGTCGAGGATAGTCAGTCGTAAGTGACAGAGTCCATTTGGAATGATCTAGGAACTCAAGTGTTGAGGATGGTCGGTTGTAAGTGAGGGAGTCCAGTTTCAAGGATCTAGGAACTTAAGTGTCGAGGATGTTCAGTTCAAAGGGATTTTAGGCCAAGTGAAGACTTGTATGCTCTGAGGGTACAACAACTAAACCTCTATTTAGTAATCACCATTGTAGAGTCACATCTCGTTAGGATAATTATGCAGGAAGTGGTAGCGAAACCCCATGCCCTGGTTCTTTTCATTATTTGTCTCTTTAAGCTATGTTGCTTTTAACAACAATTTAGTTTAATTAATCCTTAAACTACTTAGTGGTAATTATTACTCTTAATATTTATGAATCTATATAACTGCTTATAAAGGTTGTCCTTTGGGTTCAATCCTAAAGTATACTGCAATAAGACTTCCGCTCATGTAGAGTGGGGAATTAGTGCAATGTTTTTGGTTAAGCCTAGGAGTTATTATTTTGGGGTTTTTCTTAGTGTGACATTTGGAGTCCCATCAAAAATTGACGTCGTTGCTAGGGACAATGGTAGTTAAATATTTTCAAAAGTATAAGTGTAATTAATGTTTTTCTTTTTATTTATTTGTTTTTATTGATAATATTGAAAATCTTCTAGAATTAGACGCACCAAATATGATCATCCTGCCCCTTTTCAGGTACCCCTAGCATATGCGAAGATCCAAAAGTCTTGATTCAAGATTGTTATTTGATCTTGAAATTGAGAAAACCCTCAGAAACTTTGTAAGAAGACCATGGTAAATGCAACATCTATAGAAGTGACTATCCAAGCACGCATCGATGCAGCTATTGTGGCCCAATGAGAATTACTCACTATGGAAGCTAGAGAACAAGCAGAAGATGAATTCAAGACCAACCTAGAAGCCACCCAAGACACAAAATGTGCAAAATAGCTACATGATTTTCCATCCCTAAGGGCACCAACTTAACTCATCCATTCCAACCTCAAGAGACCAGATTTAGATCAGAGCCCAATGGGTCAACCTATTGCAAAACTCCATCTTTACATGAAGGGTTGGATATGATTATCAGGAGCATCTCCTTAAATTCATCAACCTTTGCTCGATGATGAAGCCATCCGAAGCCAATGATGACTCCATGCGACTGCAACTTCTCAAATATTCATTGACCTACTTATTTAGATCCTGGTACAACGCTCTTTGAGGGGATCTGATTACTATGTGGGAAGTCCTAGAAAACAAGTTCCTAGAGAAACTCTACCCTCCTTTGATGACATACTCGATCCAAGGACATATTATGAGAATCAATCAAGTGCATGAAGAATCTCCGTATGAAGCATGTGAGTGATTAAATGTACTTCTACGCAAGTGCCCCCACCACGACTTCCCTAAAAAATAGATCATTGAATTTTTCTATCGGGGGGTTGAAGATGAGATGAAGAAGTTCCTTGATTCTTCCTCTATTGGAAACTTCATGTGATAAAGCTTTGACAACACACTGAAGATAATCAATCTCGCAGTAGAAAATCAGAGTCACTAGACAAGACCCTCGGGAGAGGGTGTACTTAAAGTATCCATGGTGGAGGATCGCTCAAAACTTAAATCTATCTCTAAAGTGCTAAAATCTCTCCCTCTCCAGTAGGACAATCTTAAAAAATCCTTCAACGCATACGAAAGGGAACCATACACCCCAAGTACAAATGTATGCACCCTCCTGGAGTTCTACCATGCAGTGGATCACAACCAATCCACTATCAACAACTATATGTTGCATTCCACGAGCACCAAGCTGAGCAATAGTATATAGTCACTCAGGCCAAAGATGTGAAATCAATCCACAATATTCTAGGGAAAGAGTACTATAATCCAAACCAAGCTCGAAGTCATCATGGTTTCCAATATGGGAACCCCACTGCAATTAAGAGCCCCAAACAAACCTCTATGCCACCCGCCCATGGTAGAGAACTGATGGGCTATAATGGCTCGTACAACCAGGTCAACTTTAGGTTCAATTTTCCTAGCTAGAATTACCAGCAGTGATAACAATGTCAAAATCCAAATCAGGCCCCACCACTACAAATTGAGGCCACACCGTCACAAGACCCATTGAAGACACTTCAAGAGATAATGGCATCATACCAGGCCAACTTGCCAATGCCACAACAAACCAAAAGGCTTTATAATCTTAGATTGCACATTTGGCATCTAGTCAACAACCCCCAACAGGCACAATCACGGGCAACCTAAAAACAACCCCAAGCATCTGGAGCAGCCTGAATAGTTAAACACTATAATGACCAGGTCAAGAAATGTGTATCTCACACCTTCTACCTCCACTCCTATTTTTACTCCTCCCAACAGAAATGAAAGCACCCCAGTTGAAGCCCCAAATTTCCCGAATGACTATCCTACAGTTAGCCCTCTAGAGGACTAGACAAAAGGACCCCTCATGGCACCAATACAGCCAAACACCATCAAAAAGTCAACTAAAGTAACTCTGACAGTCAACTCTGAACTACGAGTTGCACCCACTATAATGCCCGGGCCCACTTTCCTATGCTCTAGTAGAGTTTCAGGAATGATGACTGGCCCCACATACCACCATTATCCTTAACTGTGCACTTTATCCTCACTCACGCATAAGCTAGGATCAACTTCCCAACTCGTCACCCATCCTAGTACTACTCCTGTGGCCTCATAACATTTCCCCATTTGAGTGCAAACCCAACATGGCCATCTACACCCAGCTCCCGACCATGACTACCAGCATAAGGGTGTATCCATCACCATGGATAGCCCTTTCCTACATGCCTGGACCACACTACTCAAAGACTGGCATGTCACTGGCCCATGTGGGCCCCACCTACTGGAGGGGAATTAGCTCTGATACCATTTGTAATGCTCAATCCCACTTCCCTAGGATCTAGTAGAGTTTCAAGAATAACGACTGGCCCCATAGACCACCATTAGCCTTTAGTGTGCACTTTGTCCTTACTCACGCAGAAGCCAGGATCAACTTTGTGACTGGTTACCCATCCTAATACTACTCCAAGCTGAGCACGCTTAACTATGGAGTTCTTTAGTGATGGGCTCCCTGAAAAGGAGGCGCACCTTGGTGATATGGGTAGTTCAATCATTCCTTTTAAGATCATTATATCTGAGGCCTCAAATCTTGGGAAGTTACACCCACAATGCCTGTGTACATGCCACGTATACCATATGCAGGACATCTCATGCAAACCAAGCTAGGTGACCGACTCATGAAATTTAAGGACACCATGAGGAAAATCCATGGTAACATATTGTTCCTCAATTGACTGACTAAAACACCAATCTGGTGCAAGTACCTCAAGAAACTTTTGTTAGGAAAGTGTTTGACTTAGGAAACCAAGACAATGGAGCTAACAAAAATGGCCTCCAGTGTCATACAAAATCACCTCCCTCAAAAGATACGAGACCCATGATCTTTTTGGATAGATTATTTCTTAGGAGATGACACATGCCGTAAAGAACTTTCTGACTTAGGCTCTAGCATATCTATTATTCCTTACACTCTATTCCAGTATCTAGGATTCACATATCTCCTACCCACGACAATGACCATTCATTTAGCCAATGTATCCATCACTAAACCCTTAGGAATTATCAAAGACGTATCGGTGAAGCTAGAACATGATAACCATGTCCCCTCTGATTTTGTAGTTATGCCTATCAAAGAAGACAATCATTTCCCACTCATTTTGGGGAGGCTATTTCTAGCCACTTCGAGAGGTATAGTATATGTTGAAGCTGGAAAAGTCATTCTATGACCAAGGAAGAAGACTATTGAATTCTGGGTCCCTGAATATCTAAAAAGGGTGCATAATTTGATTGAAGCTTTTAAAGTAGAAGGAACTACAAAATTACAACAAATAGACCCATAAGATACCAATCAAGACAATAGTGTCTTGTCCACAGGCAAGGTATGCACATCATTTAACCATGATCATGGGCCTACATGTTTAAAGGAAAAGGGTTCAGATACCCTATTCGCGTGTTTGATGTGAAAAATACTATCATCGGTCGGTCCGCAATGTTAAACTGGGACGCTTGCTGGGAGGCAACCCAACCCTTTTTTAAATTCCGTTTAAGTTCATTTTTATTTTTCTTTGTTTGTTTTCTTTTGAAAAATTCATTTTGAAAAAAGGGAGATATAGGAAGGAGAGAAAGGAGAGAAGGATAACAAAGAATACTAAGTCCTCGACCACACTATGTAATTAATGGATAGTCGGCATGACTAGCAAGCTTAATGATGAAAATCTCTCATCTGTCCATCAATTCCCACTGGCCATTTATTCGTTTAACAGCAAGAGATCTCACAATATTGTGAAATGATAAGTGACACAGAAAGTGGGCTACATGGTCCTATGAGGATTGCTCTCTTTATTTTCCATGAAACACTTTATTTCCTTCTCGTAGATCATTTGTCTTTATTTTTTACGAGAAGCATTATTGCGTGGAATTAGTAGCCAGTTTATCTCACTCTCAATTATTAATATTCCCTACCATAATATCTTAATTGGGGCTTTCTAGGAAACAATTGACGTGAAGTCCCTATGGACTAGGGTTAATGTGTGCATGGTTGTAATTGTAGACTTTTTGGGCACCCCTAATGTCTCTTCAATGCAACTATATAATAGGTGAAGCACAAGGCTTGGTAACACCGACATCTTCCTTCTAATGATTGGACACAAGGACAAGCACTACATTCCCTCTATCTTAACATTTCCAATGGCATCACCAAATACCAACATCCACGATGGACTTCAGTGATCGAGCGAGAACCCTTCATCAACTAAAAAGATTCCATCAGACTGGGATCTAATCCTCTACTACTCCCAAGACACTTATGTCCCATGGGAATTTCAATTTGTACACCCAACACATCGATGGGGATGCTAGTATTAGATCTAGATCCACTGATCAACTAGTTGTTTGATCAGAAAACCATCACCCTTTCAATAAGGTGCTGGATAGACATAGGCTTTTGGGAATGGGGCGTGCAACAACAGGCACCCTCACCACCACCAAAATAATACAATGGAAATTGGTGGCCAAGGTGGTGCATGGATCAGGATATCACCAAGGGGATAAGAACCTACTCTTAGGGTTCTATTGTGTTCTCTTGGATGAACCACAATGTCCAACCCCTCCATCTCCACCTTCACTACTCTCAATATCAAATCCCCTCAATCTCTGACTTCTATATCCCTGAGGACGGGTATAAATTTGAAGTTGGGGTGGTGGGTGGATGGTACGTCATCTTCACCACCTCAAATCTAACCGTTCCCTTTCTCATCCTCAAACACTTCTTTCTTTTTCTTCTCCATCTTTTATTTTCTTCTGTCTTGTTTTCCATTTTATTTTTTATTTTTTGTGTGAGTTATGGCCTTTATGTAGACAATCACTTTGATGTATGCTAAAAATGGAAATATATGAATGAACAGTTCCCCTTTTTCTCAAGATAACCCATGCAAAAGGAAGTTTTAAGGAATAAGCATGTCTTGAACAGATTTGGGCCCTGATGACAACATCTAAGCATTCTTTCCCCTTGGAAGTGACAATAAGCATATGGAATCTGAAAGGTCAAGCTGCATGTGCCTTCAACATGACTTGCAACAATATTTGTGAATACTTCTTTATCCTACATTAACTGAATTAACTGATATAATATGAGATATCTTATTCCTAGGCATCAATAAAATGGAGAAGCACAAGTCAACCTCTTGCTCTCCCTCCTCTTCCATCATTTCTTAACTCTTCACCATCCATAAGAAAAAAAGATGAAATTTTCACCATATGTCAATCCCTAAGTCAGGGGTGGCATCCCTTTCATAAATACTCCCCCCTTTCGACTTTCGTCTACAAATATGGCATGAATAAGAGAGGCTAATGAGCCCAAAAGAAAGCATCCAGTCAATGTAACAACAACCAAATAAAACATCTCAAGTCAAATGGAGGAGATACAAATGAACTAACCAAATCCCAAATAAGGTCACAAGTTGAATATAGGAGAGACCATAGAATCATGTTCACGCCATGTATTTCTCCCCCTTTCATCCAATCTTTCATACCCGGGGGACTTATCAAAAATTTCTCCAAATAGACGAATAGCCCTAACTTATGCTTACTTCTATTTATGTGGATATATGAGGAGTATTATTGATATGAAATTAGTTTGTCGCAGGTTCTGGGGTCTAGCGATTAGAGGAACAAGACCGAGTTGAGGGATATCCAAGTGTGGCTACGTGACCCCTAATAATGATGATCACTTGATTGTGAATGGTGGAAAGGGGACCATAAAGTTTTCTTAGTTGGAAGAAGAAGGCTTGGATCCCAATATCAATTGTTGAATTCCTTTTTATTTTACTTTACTTGTGATGAGCAAAGAATTAAGTTTGGGGTAGTTTGATGAGTGTTTTATACCCATTTTTACATATTGTTTTACTCATTGTTTAGAGGCTTTTGTGTTTCTATTTCCTAGTTTTAGCTTCATATTCACTCAAATGCAATTATCTTTCCTTTTCTGAACTTTAATGCACATAATATATATATATAATGCAGAACCATCCAAAATTGTCCTACAATGCCCATATGGATGATCAAGCCCTCATGATGCTACACCTCAAGGGAAGAAAGACCCAAAAGCTTTCCATTTGTTCACTTTTCAACTGCCTAGTCAAATGACCGACTCTACCATTCACCCGAATTGAGCCTCTCTCTTCCCAGAGTCTTCCATATTGACATGCACTCCTAGCATCCAGCCCATTATGGTTCACCCCATGGTGGTCCTCTAGAGAAATAGATGTGAGGTCCTAATTGAGTAAACCACACGAGTTTCCTATTGGACTGAGTACGGACCATGAAATTAGATGTTTTTGACCACAAGCATTCAATGTTAGGGTTTTAGGAGTGAGTAATATATCTACAAAAGGGAAACCTTATCTTCCACTCTAAAGGATCTCTAATTGGTGATTAAAATCCACATTGCACAACACAAACCCTAGCGAGGAGCAAGGAGGTAGTGGCCACATTGGAGAGATTGACCTTCATGCACCAGGAGTCGTGTCCCTCTACATTGTTCCTTCTATCTTTATGTTGTTGTCCCTCACCAAGAGTGAGTAGATGATTATTCTGGGGCATGAGGAATAGCCTCTTATACCCATATTTTATTCTAGCTTGCATCTAAGCTCTACAATATAGTTTCTAAATAAAGTATCATTCTGCTTATTTCTATTCCTTGCAAATTGACAAATTTTTTTGCATATATGTTATAACCATGGATATAGATGTTGGTATAAGCATGATTAGAACACTAGAATGATCCTATTAACCCCCTAAGGTGTTAACAAGGACAATGAGGTGATTGGGCTACGTTCTGCTCTGTGACGAGGATGGTCATCGTAAGTGAGAGAGTCCAGTTGGAATGGACTAGGAACTTAGGTGTCGAGGATAGTCGATTGGAAGAGAGTTTAGGGCAAGTGACGACCTATATGCTATGAGGGTACAACAACTAAACCTCTATTTAGTAATCACCATTGAAGATTCACATCTTGTTAGGATAATTATGCAGACAGTGGTAGCGAACCCCATGCCCTAGTTCTTTTTATTATTTGTTATTTACTTCGTTAATCTCTATTTCTTTTAGCAACAATTTAGTTTAACAAATCCTTCAAATACACGATGCTAGATATTACTGTTAATACTTATGAATCTATATAACTGCTTAAAAAGGTTGTCCTTTGGGTTTGATCCTAAAGTATACTGCAGTAAGGATTCCACTCGTGTGGAGTGGGGAATTAGTGCATTGCTTTTGGTTAAACCTAGGAGTTATCTTTTAGTGTTTTTCTTGGTGTGACATTTAGAGCCCCATCAATTATGATATCTTATAACTCAAGAAGGATATGTGTTGGTAATAGACAATGAGACAAAACTTACCTATAAGATGTTGAGGGACCAAGTCTCAAAAATAGCTTCAGGTCGTGATATCCAAGATAGAGTCCATGTACACCAACAAAGTATGACCTTGGTGGATCCACCTAAAGGGAAAAAACCCATAGGGTGCAGTTGGGTCTTCAAGAAGAAGACTGTAATGACCTCACATTTCAAAAACCCCCAATTAAGGAAGGCCAAAAAGATGAGAGACATTACTTACAATTTTTACCCAAGGATCTAGATTTAGCAGATAATAAGTAATAGAAAACAATTTCATTAATTCAAATTATGGTTTATAAAATTCTTACATGAACTTTAACCACGAATACTACATCATATGAGAAGAAGTGTCTAGATAATCCTCCTTTTAAATATTTAATGCCATCATGTATTTCATCTGCCATCATATCTTGATATCTTCTTGTTATAATGTATCAATTTATACCTAAAACAACGTGAAACAAAACACGTTCAGTATGTTTCCATAATCGTACATTGGGTGCATCCAGAAAGTGCAAGTATTGTAACAACATATATCAGTCAATCATTTGCAAATAAGAACATCAACATCTTCTCATAATATTTTGTTATGTCATACTCATAGTGGCATTATGAATGAGCAGAAAGTAATAAACACTCAACATTTCATTTCATAAATCCTTGAGAAACACTTGGAAAACCTCAAAAATCAATATTGCGAGTAGTCATAGGCGTATCCACGTACCTTGAGGTTATCCATGCAGAATATACAATTATACTTCAAGCATATTATCCCATCAACGATAAAATCAAGCAATCCACATTATAATCTACATGTATATGAATCCTAAAGTGTCACCATCACATAATAATTATATTTAAATAGATTAAAGCCAACTTGGGTCCTATTCTAGGGTTTAGGGTTGACTTGGGTTTAGGATATAAGATAAGGGTGTAAACCCTATTTCTCTCTCTTAATAGTTTATTGAAGTTATAACTCCAATTTAATCATCATGTGTTACCCTAGTTATCAAGTTAGGCCCTTCATGCCATTAGGGAAACTTTGTGACATTATGAAACTTTAAGATCATAATGAATAAGGAGATTAGGTTCTAAACCCTAGTCATTAGATTCATCATATACTTTTATTGGGAACATTTAGATTAGGTTAAACTTATTAACAACATAACACAAGTTATGATTTTGAAACATGATTCCTGATATGCATGGTTTTTCATCTTAGATATCCAAGTTATCATCATGATCATCTTAGATCCCCATTATGTTAATCAATTTCAGATAACATCTCAAATTAACAAAATTTACAAATTTAAGCATCATAATCACCAAAACTAGGTTTTTATGTATATTTTACATTATAGATTGTATCTTCATGCTTGGAAAAGTAAGCATAATTAAGTCTCAGACATATTTATTTGTGTTCCTCTCTTTTTTCCTATCATTTTGATATATAATATTTCTATTTTTGGTCATTCCAAGCAATTAGTATGAATTAAGTAAAAATAAAAGGTCATACCTTAATTATTGGCCATGTGGCACCACGTCATTGGTTGGCGCCAACTGGATAAGCAGGGGCACTGTTACAACCCCATTTTTTTGGGTTCATATGGTGGGAAATGCAATTTTCCCAATAAATGTATGATTATGGTAATTGTATGAATTATATGTATTGAATGGGTTTACTTGCAATATTTTCCTTGCTTGTGATTTCATGGATCATAATATGTTAATGAGTCCAATATGATTAAAAGAAAAATAATAAATTAAATAATGCATTATTAAGAAGGAAATTGAGATAATGTGGAAAATATAAGTAATATGTAGAAATATCGATAATGGAATCATTATGAATGACATTTTGAGTCCACATGGTAAAAGGAATAGAAATAAAGGAAAATAAAAAGAATAGGAGAGAGAAAATATGTATAAAATGTGGCTTATTAATAGATAACTTGCAAATGAAGAAATGTATCTCATACTTTTGTATTTGAGTCCCAAACGTGGTACACATGTAGATTAAGTCATCAAGGACCTTACTTTAAAATTTGTTATTAATTGGACGTTTGGTTTGGGAGATACGATTTTTTGAAGTTTTCCTCAAGTGAAGAGGATTTATTTAAATCATAAATCTTTGTTCTATTACATGGCCCGATAGCCGTTGGATTTTTTATCCAACGATGGATGCTCTTCGTTTGGGATCTGAAAATGAAATAGTGAAGGGAGTGTTCCTGATCGATTCTCTTGATGCACAATCTGTGGGCAAAACTGGGGATTGCTCCTTTAGATGCGGGAGAGGAAACTGAACCCAATGGTTCATAGTTTCCCCTGCTTCCGTGTGAGATTGGGAATTCCCCAAATCCCAGTTTGTTTAGGAAGACCTGAGATCGTGAGGGGATGGTACCCTTGTGGTCCTGCCTATATAAGATTCCTTAGGACGTATCGAGACCAAAACGCAATGAAGGGAGCATCCTCTTCTCCCTCACACTCAGACAATCGAGGACGAGACTGTTGTCGTTCTCCTTGGCTCAAGTCGGAGGTGCAAGAAGGGCTTTGGTTTGCTGGAGCTTGAAGCCACGAACCAGGATGTCGTCCTGGTGTATCGACTCTCTGTGGATGTGTGGAGCTGGTTGGGAGAAGGTTTGATGGACCCGTCCGGTGGTGAGGGCTCGCCGAAGCTGCGCTCTGTGGTGGTGCCCTATTTCCACGTGAAAACATGGCCCTCGCATTGCGAGACCAGCGAGCAGTTGAGAAGGCACAGTGAGCGGGTCTAAGCGACCGGGTAGCCGGATCCAAAGCGAGATCCGCGAGTCCAGAAGGGAAAAGAAAAAGAAAGGTAATAATTCGCTTGTTATGATGTGGCCTCATGTGATTGGTCAATTAAGAAATAATCTAGCAAAAATCATAGATGTTGCTAGGAACCTCCGCTGAAAATAAATTATATTTGAAAATTGATTAGAAGAATGTAAGGTGTGCAATAAAAATATAATTGAGGCCTAAATATGCTTGAAATTTGAAAAGTATATAAAGTTATCATCTTTAATGGTTTAATTAATGTAAAACCCTTATATTTGATGGTAGTTGGATCTAATGATGTTCTCTGAATGTTTTGAGCAAATATTAACTTGTTGTTAATAAAAAGGATGATTTAGATCTAAAAGAATGATCTTTGTACATAGTTGGCTCAGTTTAGGGTTCCATGCACATGGTTTTGCATTAATGGGCCTGGAAACCCTAATTTTGGTAATTATGACTTCTAATGGTTTTAATTGTGCAAATCGATGAACAAAATAGAGATATGATGATCCTAAGACAATTTGAGTATAAAATATCCTTAATGTGGATAATTTGAGTAATTAAGGTTTTTATGAGTGGAAAAGTTGTTTTAGAGTTTGTTGACCTAGAAAGGACAAAGTTTGAGAAATTGATCTGAGAAACCCTAATGCATGCTAATGAGACTTAGAAACCTTAGAAAGGTGTCCCAAGTCAATAAGGAGTTGTTTAGGATATGCTTGTGACAATTAGACATTATACATGTTTTTAGGATCAATGTTTGCTTGATTGATCGATTGACTTTCTTGATTGGACATCTAGTTGGATTTGAATATATTGCTTCGGTGAGATCTCTAAAGTAGGTATGTGGTTACGCTTATGGTTAAATCGCTTTAGTTTCATGGTGATTCTCGAGGTTTTATTGGTTGCTTGGAAATAATTGCTTGATTGACTTTTATTTCATGCAACTACAAAGTGACTATGGCTATCACCAAAATTATACGTGCATGACTGGCTTAGGTCATGGTCCTCCTATGTAGCTCTGATGATGATGAGATAGATGACCTAGTACATGGTCCACCCACGAGGTAGGATCATCAGATTATCATGAGTCGATGTGTTGGTCTACCTTTGGGTAGGATCATACGACTCCACGACCCTATGTATTGATCTACCTGTAAGGTAGGATCATGGGGGTTAGTTGAGATCTACCATATGAGAGGTAGTGTCCATGCCCACTATAGGGAAAACACAAAGGCAAGGGTATGTAAGGATTGAGTAGTTATGTTTAATACATAATGTTTGTTTTGTTAAATCATAATATGCTTACAATATGTTGTTACAATTATATGCAAGATTTTAGTTCCCCCACATATCAGTATAATTCGTTATACCGACCACCGTTTTGTTTGCTGACGTTTTAGGTAGTATTTGATATTGGACAAACAATAAAGTGACACATGTGAAGATTAAAGTTAAAATACTGAAGAAGGATTTAGGTAGATAGAATCCTACTTTGGGTAGAAGTACCGTTACCAAATTTTGAAGGTATGTTAAAAGAAAAAAATTATTCCAGTTTTCAATTTAGTCTTTGGTAGAATTTATTAATTATTTTTTATTATTTGCAAAACCACTGATCCTGTTTTGGGATAACGCCTCTGACTTCTTGGTCTCCCTTATCATCTTATACTCTTACATCTGAGTTCTTTCACCTTGGAGAGGATGAAGCCACATGGGAGCCAACGATGGACATGGAAAAGTCTTATCCTGAATTGTTTGTATGTTTGCTGGAATTTTGAGGGAAAAATTCTTATAAGAGGGGAAGGATGTTACAACCCATTTTTTGGGTTCATATGGTGGGAAATGCAATTTTCCCAATAAATGTATGATTATGGGAATTGTATGAATTATATGTATTGAATGGATTTACTTGCAATATTTTCCTTGCATGTGATTTCATGGATCATAATATGTTAATGAGTCCAATATGATTAAAAGAAAAAGAAGAATTCAAATAATGCATTATTAAGAAGGAATTTGAGATAATGAGGAAAATATAAGAAATATGTGGAAATATGGATAATGGAATCATTATGAATGAGATTTCGAGTCCACATGGTAAAAGGAATAGAAATAAAGGAAAATTAAAAGAATAGGAGAGAGAAAATATGTATAAAATGTGGCTTATTAATAGATAACATGCATATGAAGAAAAGTATTTCATACTTTTGTATATGAGTCCCAAACTTGGTACACATGTATATTAAGTCATCAAGGACTTTAATTTAAAATTTGGTATTAATTGCACATGTGGTTTGGGAGATACAATTTTTTGACGTTTTCCTAAAGTGAAGAGGATTTATTTAAATCAGAAATCTTTGTTCTATTACATGGCCCAATAGCTGTTAGATTTTTGATCCAACGGTGGCTGTTCTTCGTTTGGGATCAGAAAAGGAAACAGTGAAGGGAGTTTTCCCGATCGATTCTCTCGATGTACAATCTGTGTGCAAACCTAGGGATTGCTCCTTTAGATACGAGAGAGGAAACCAAACCCAATGGTCCATAGTTTCCCCTGCTTCCGTGTGAGATTGAGAATTCCCCAAATCCCAATTTGTTTAGGAAGACCTGAGATAGTGAGTGGATGGTACCCTTGCGGTCTTGCCTATATAAGATTACATAGTACGTCTCGAGACCAGAACGTAATGAAGGGAGCATCCTCTTCTCCCTCACGCTCAGACAACCGAGGATGAGACTGTTGTTGTTCTCCTTGGCTCGAGTCGGCGGCACAAGAAGGGCTTTGGTTTTCTGGAGATTGAAGCAATGAACCAGGCTACCATACTAGTGTATCGGCTCTTTGTGGATGTGTGGAGCTGGTTGGGAGAAGGTCTGATGGACCCGACCGGTGGTGAGGGCTCGCCGGAGCTGCGCTTCGCGGTGGTGCCTGGTTTCCGCATGGAAACAGGGGCCTCGCATCGTGAGACTAGCAAGCAGTTGAAGAAGGCGCAGTGAGCAGGTATGAGCGACTGGGTAGCCAGATCCAAAGCGGGATCCGTGAGTCCAGAAGGGAAAAGAAAAAGAAAGGTAATAATTCGCTTGTTATGATGTGGCCTCATGTGATTAGTTGATTAAGAAATAATCTTACAAAAATCATAGATGTTTCTAGGAATCTCTGATGAAAATAAATTATATATGAAAATTGATTATAAGAATGCAAGAAGTGCAATAAAAATATAATTGAGGCCTAAATATGCTAGAAATTTTAAAAGTGTATAAAGTTATCATCTATAATGGTTTAATTAATGTAAAACCCTTAGATTTTATGGTAGTTGGATCTAATGATGTTCTCTAAATGTTTTGAGCAAATATTAACCTATTGTCAATAAAAAGGGATGATTTAGATCTAAAAGAATGATCTTTGTATATAATTGGCTCAGTTTAGGGTTCCATGTACATACTTATGCATTAATGGGCCTAGAAACCCTAATTTTGGTAATTATGACTTTTAATGATTTTAATTATGCAAATCCATGAATAAAATAGAGATATGATGATCCTAAGCCAATTTGAGTATAAAGGATCCTTAATGTGGATAATTTGAGTAATTAGGGTTTTTATGAGTGGAAAAGTTGTTTTAGGGTTTGTTGACCTAAAAAGGATAAAGTTTGAGAAATTGATCTAAGAAACCTTAATCCATCATAATGAGACTTAGAAACCTTAGAAAGGTGTCCCAAGTCAATAAGGAGTTTTTTGGGACATGCTTGTGACAATTAGACATTATACATGTTTTTAGGATCAATGTTTGCTTGATTGATCGATCAATTTTCTTGATTGGACATCTAGTTGGATTTGAATATATTGCTTCTGTGAGATCTCCAAAGTAGTTATGTGGCTACACTTATGGTTAAATCACTTTAGTTTCACAGTGATTCCCAAGGTTTTATCGGTTGCTTGGAAATAATTGCTTGATTGACTTTTATTTCATGCAACTATAAAGTGATTATGGCTATCACCATAATCATACGTGCATGACTGGATCAGATCCTAGTCCTCCTCTATAGCTCTGATGATGATGAGATAGATTACCTAGTACATGGTCTACCCACAAGGTAGGATCATCAGGTTATCATGAGTCTATGTGTTGGTCTACCTTTGGGTAGGACCATACGACTCCAGGACCCTATGTATTTATCTACCTGTAAGGTAGGATCATGGGGGTTAGTTGACATCTACCATATGAGAGGTAGTATCCATGTCCACTGTAGGGACATCACAAAGGCAAGGGTATGTAAGGATTGAGTAGTTATGTTTAACATGTAAAGTTTGTTTTGTTAAATCATAATATGCTTGCAATATGTTGTTACAATTAAATGCAAGATTTTGGTTTCCCCACATACCAGTATAATTCGTTATACTGACCGTCGTTTTGTTTGCCGGTGTTTTAGGTAGTATCTAAAATTGGACAAATAGTAAAGTGGCACCTGTGAAGATTAAAGTTAAAATAATGAAGGAGGATTTAGGTAGATAGAATCCTACTTCGGGTAGAAGTCCCAGTTACCTAATTTTGAAGGTATGTTAAAAGAAAATTTTTATTCCAGTTTTCAGTTTAGTCTTTGGTAGAATTTATTAATTATTTTTGTTTATTTGCAAAACTATTTATCTTTCTTGGTCTCCCTTAATTGGGGGTTACCGGGTAGCGGGGTCATTACAGGCACGATTCAACCTTACCGGCCCACTTGTTGGTTGGTTACTTGAACCAGAATTAGTAAGAGGAGAAGATGGTTTAGTTCTTGATTCAAACCAACCCGATCGTCCCCTACCCTTGTGATCTCTTGTGTATGACTAGGAAGGTCATCGCCCACACTCCGTAGAAGGGGACCTCCAGTGGAAGCCCCATACCAAGCTTCCTTGTTCCTCCTCCCTACCTAGAAGCAATATCAGGAAGCCACACAGGGCTTGCCTCCTCCACCACGGCCATCCATAGGGCTTCAAGCTTCTCACTGCTTCATAGCTACTGATGGCACTGAGTCCTCTCTCCTCTCCTTCTAGGGAAACTTGTCATGCATGAGGCTCTAGGAAGAGTCCATCGGACCTGCCCAAATCACTGGGCCATCCGGGGTGGCTGGCGCTTGTCCCTATGGCCGAGGTTCCCTAACAACAGTCCATTGGGGTCCTCTACCAGACATGCAGTTGTCGATGTCAGTGCTAGAAAGGGAAGGCAACTTATTGTTCTAGGGTTTGAGTTGGTGGTCGTGTTCCTTTAGGGCCTGAACGTTGTCAGTTTCCAACTTGTAGGCATGTCTGCGTAGACTCATCAATGGAGGAAAGAATAGGACAAGGAGTTCGGGTGGCCAAGGTTTGATGCAGAGGCTCACTGAGGCTGTCGCAGCCATGTCCTGGAGTTTCTGGTGGCCGAAGAGATACCTGGGGTTTCTCTATATAGGCATAACATCAAAACCCTAATGGTTTCCAACATAATAGAAAGGAAGGGGGAGGGAGATGGTGGCAGGCCATGGGTTACACTCTTTGATCATGAGACACAAGGACTGCCTTCTGGGAAAGTCCCAAGTTCTCTATTTGTATAACTCTAGGTGAGAGGGAGAGAGTATTGTGTTTTAGGTTTAAAAGACAACATACAATCTCATAAAAGCGCATCTCTTTTAAACCACTCAACACTTAACTAAGGAAGGAGATTTCCCCCTTTTATTCCTTTATCATAGGCATACAGATCCAAAGCACTTCCTTTATTCTCTCTCTCTATATATATAACTTTCATCAAGACCTTTCCTAAATCAATCACCCATAATACTTTGTTGACACCCAAAAAGCCATAAAATAAAGAACATAAATACATAAGACTTTATTGGAAGATTGCCTATAAATTCTAGATTAGTCTTTTATCCCTCTCCTTATTATCCCTTTAAAACCAATTATCCTCATTCCATGACAATCCATCAAAACCTTTTCCAAGTCATATTTATTAATTGGGATTATTGGGATGTCTTCCCCATACCATACTTGCTCTTTTTAACCATTTTATCGAAACAATTGCCATTATTTCATGGAATATCCTTTTTCTCCCAATTTCTAGAATTCTCTTCCCTTTAGCTATTATTTCCCAGTATACAAAGGTTGAATAGAGATGATGTAATTTGGTGCATCAACATTGTGTTGCCACTCTTGGCAAGATAACTACTCCTTTAATTGTCCAAAACACTATGTATTTTATTTTCTCTTGAAAACTTGACTATTATATCACATTTCACTTATTTATTTACTCATAAAGCCATCATTATTTATTTATGTGAAAAACCTCTTATTTGTTTAATTTGTGTCACAAGCACCCATGCCACAAAGGCGATCAACATTATTATTCTATCAATTATACCATTAGAGAAGATTATTTATCCAAACATGGTTTTATATTTATATAATTAAATTTTCTCAAAATTGAGGATATAACATTCACCCCTCCATGAAAGGAATTTTTCCCCAAAATACAAGTCTAGTAAACTTAAGGTGAATGATAACTCATCTTCATTCCAAACCATACAGTTAGCAACCCTTCTTAGATATCTCAAACATCTTTTATTGATATGCAAATTCCACAAGTAATTACAAGGATTGGTACTTGAATTCAATTCAAGGTATATCTACATCCTTAGTATTTACCAGACACCATCTCTTAGTGTCTTTACTTTCATTTATGATTTCAATTTCAATTGGTGATTATCTTTTCACCTAAGTTTCCAACCTATTGTTTATTTATTTTCATATAAGGGTGAGGTAACACCTCTAACCGTAGGTCATCTCATTAGATTTTCAACTTAGAAGATTCATTCTTATATCTCAGTGTTAAGAATAGTATTAATGTACCTAATCCCTCTCACTCATAACATGATGAAATATGCATTTGACTACATCCCTAATACAAAGTTCATTCCATTCCAAAAGCAGAGATGATATATCCACACACTAACTTTAAACATTACATTTTAAGTTGAATCATTCTCAACATGACTCTAAACATACTTTCTTTTAATTCATGAAGTCCAATATCTTTTTCACTCTTGAGTTTGTACACAACTCCTCTCATCATTATTACATGACTTCTTATATCTTTTACCTTTACACCTCATATATTATGAGCCTTAGTCACTTCCTTGAGGTCTCTAGGGGTATATGTACTTTTGAAGTGATATCATCCTTATGCATCTAGGGAGTTCCTCTCACATTCACCCATTAGGCTACATGATCATCATGAAGGTAGCCAACCTCCTGAGACATAGGCCTTGGGAAAACGTAGTTGTTACCTCCCGACAACATGGTCTTATGCATTCAGGGCACAATCAACTCCTAATCCCATCAATCATATGTACCTTTAATACACCCTACTTTACCTTAGGATTGACTTAGGACTCTACCCTTCCCAAGGGTTTCTTGGAGATGTCACCAATTTAATCATTTTAAAGAACATTATTTTCATTTGCAATTCTTTAAACCAGATTTCCTCCATCTCTTATAATGCTTATTATTCACTTTATGTCCCCTCATTGGACTCATGGAAACATTTCTTTTCCAAGCTCAGTTTCATACGGTCAGCCACTTCCATAGTGATGTTTGGACAAGCCCCTATCTGTGCTCTTCTACTCTCCTCATATATATTTTGTGTTATCTCCTTTCTCTTTAACAAGTGATGTTTCTTTTTTTCTTCATAACCCCCACCTTTTTGAAATGAAAAAGGGGGAGAAAGGTAATGTCTTCTTTTAAAAAGAGGACGAAGGCATGTCTTACATGAAGAGGAGAAGAATGTCCATGTAAAGGGGAGAAGGTAAAGGGGAGGAGTCATATATGTGTAGACATATATGAGTAGAAGACATAGTTTCTATAAATGTTATGAAAGCTAACCATACAGGAGAAATAGCATCAATTGAGGGGGAGTATGAGAACTCCATGCACATCAATTGAGGGGGAGCATATGAGCTTAGTCCTATTGAAATCCCCAGGTTTCTCCAAAGGTATGAATTTACTTAAATTCTTTCAATACATTTATGGAATGGTTTGTCATCTTCAAAAAGGGGGAGAATGTTGACTCAAGGTCAATTAGGTCAATGTTGACTCACGTCTAAATTGACTAAACCCATGTTTTGATGATGACTAACCATTCCACATTTTGGTGTCTAATGCCTCTACTTGAGTGTTTTTAGATTAGGTATAGACACACTCCAATTGCCCAAACTTGCGCATCTCAAATTGGAGAAAAGACAAGTCAAAGTCATACAAGTGGACGTTTTTGTAATATGATGTATATCCGTTAGAATCATGTTGTAAATCACTTGTAATGATTGTATGACTTGTAATTAAGCTTAGAAAAATATCAGGAACACTTAGATCGAATATTAGAGCACTTTTAATGCAACTTTGAAAATCAATTACAGGCACTTGTTCGGTCGAGTTTCCCACCCTGAAACTCGACAAATCAACCTTGGTCGATTTTCTGAAGATTGCATCGGTCGAGTTGTGCACTCACAGAACTCGAACGATTGGGTAGTAGGCCAGTTCCAGTTGGAATGGTCGGTCGAGTTTCCTCAGAACAAACTCGACCGATCATTTCAATATCGGGCTGCCTGCTACTTGATCGGTCGAGTTACACATATAGAAACTCGACCGAATGCACTGTACGGAAAAGTGCAGAAAAGTGTTTCTAGCCGTTGTGGAGTTGCAACAAGTGAAAATAGATCCTTTGCAAGCCACAAAACGGCTAGTTTTCGTTCACAAGTGTTCCCAAAGGCTAAGAGGCATCCCCAGCTATAAATAGGACCCCTTGGGCTTCATTCCAAGGTTGAGCATTCATTGCAAACTCTTTATGAGGTTCCAATTCTATAGTTGAGTGCTTCCTACAGCCTCCTCTCTCTCTCTCTAAGCTTAATCACTTGCTACATCCATTAGAGTGAGTAGGAAATCTGTAAGAGAGCTAGTCATATTTGTATATCTTGTGAGGCTCTCACTTCCACCACCTCCCCATCTCTCATTTGCTATCTTGAAGATGAAGGTTCTCTCTCTTGTCCAAGAGAGGTGAAGAAGAACAAGGGAAGGTGTCCCTCGGTGAAGATCAAGGTAGAAGACTTGGAGCTAGAGTGGGTAAGCCCTTGGAGAAGGCAAAAGACTCAAGCTCAAGTAGGTAAGACCTTGGTGGAATGCTTCTCCGGGTGAAGGTGAAGTCAAAGGCGGAAGATCCAAGAAGAGTGGGTAATTCCTGCAAGGCCGAAGACTTGTGCAAGAGTGGGTAAGTCCTTGGAGAAGGCCGAAGACTCTTGCAAAGTGGGTAAGTCCTTGGTAAGGTTGAAGACTCTTTGTATTGGATAGGTAAGTCCTTTGTTGGTCATGTATTGTATGTCTTATTAATGAATATAAGAGTGCAATTGGTTGAAGTCCTAGAGGTTGACCTCTCTAGGCAAGTGGACTGACACACTTCTAGTTTGAAGTGTGGAACCACTCTAAATAGCTTGTCTAATTGGTGCATGTTCAATCTCTCTTATCCTTGCTATGCTTGATTTAGTTTCACTCAAATTACCTATTTAGCAACCTTATCGTGTCATATATTTTGAAGGTTTAATGAATTTTGTGTAAGTGCTTTCAGCTCTATTCACCCCCCCTCTAGAGCATCTAATCACCCATCTAGGATCCAACAAGTGGTATCAGAGCGGGTCTTCTCCAAGCATACTTCTACAAGTAGGAGAAGATGGGTGACTACTTAGGAGGGAGACTCTCGACCAGCCTTCCAATCTTCGATGGGAGAAACTTCCTCTATTGGAGAAGAAGACTTGAATTCTTCATCCAAGGATCAAGTCTCGAGATGTGGCAAATGGTGAACAGCCCATACATTCTACCAAAGACAAACATTGAAGAGTGGGATGAAGCCACCTTGATGAAAGCAACCTTGAATGCTAGAGCCGTGCACATCCTATATGCCTCCATGACCCCCACCGAGTTCAACCGGATTTCCTCTTGTGAGACGGCCTATGAGGTATGGAGAAAGCTTTGCATCACTTATGAAGGGACAAATCAAGTGAAGGAAAGCAAAGTCTACATGCTCAAAGGGTTGCTTGAGAACTTCAAGATGGGAAAAGAGGAGAGCATAGCCAACATGTACTCAAGGCTCAACACCATCTTGAATGGTCTTGCTATTCTAGGACATCCTATGTCTAGTGGAGATATCAACTCAAAGATCCTTAGAACTCTCCCCAAGAGATGGGTATCCAAGGTGACTTCCATTGAAGAAGCAAGGTCTCTTAGGGATATTCCTATTGAAGAGCTCATTGGAAATCTAGAATCACATGAAGCCACACTTGACAAGAGGGAGGAATTAGAAAGACCAGAGGAGAAAGAACTCAAGAGAATGAAGAAGGCTGAAATCAAAGCTCAAATCAAGGCTATTGTTGGTCAAGCCTCTGCATTCCCTCAAGTTGAAGAAGATGCCATGTACTCCAAGGGTAGACTATACAAAGGCAAGTCCTCCTCTATCCGGTGCTTCACATGTGGAAAGAAGGGTCACTATAAGGAAGATTGCCCACAAGGCAAAAAGACCCATCTTCACAAGAAGAAATGGCAATCAAGCTCAAGTGGCTCCTCCAACTCAAGCTCAAGTGAAGATTCATGTGAAGGATCAAGCTCAAGCTCTAGTGATGAAGGAGAATGCCATTTTGCTCTTATAGCATCAACAAGTGAAGACTCAAATGAGGTAAATCTAGACTCTTTAGATAAAGAATCTTTAATTGCTATTATTCATGATATTTGTGCCTCTTATAAGTCTTCTAAAAAGAAAAAGAAAAAGCTTGCTAAAATTGTTGATAATTTGCATATAGAACTAGATGATCTTGAATATGCAAATTCTTGCTTGCTTATTGATAAAAATGATTGTCTTAGCCAAGTAGACTCTCTTAAACTTGAAAATGCTAGTTTACTTGATAAGATTAAATTTCTAGAAGCTCAACCTATCATTCCTAGTTCTAATGAAGAGCATACTTTAATTGTTGATTCTCTCATGCATGAGCTTGATACTCTTAAAACTGAAAACGTAGAACTCAAGCTTATTGATGATGCTAGGAGAGAAGAAATCTATTCTTATCAAAGAGAATTAGTGGTGCTTAATTCTGAAAATGCCTCCTTGCTTGCTAAAATCAATGGGCATGAACCTTGTTCTAGTTATACAAATAGAGAGAATGATGTTGCTGCTCTTCATATTGATAGAGATTCTTATTTAACTAAAACTCTTTGCTTAGAAAATGATCTTTTTCATGCTAGAGATAATATCAATAATTTGTCTTCTACTATTGCTTCTCTTAAGCATGATAATGATAGTTTGAGATCTTCTTTGCAAAGATTCTTAGTTGGTAAAAAGAATCTTAATGATATCCTACACCATACTACTAAACAAATTGGTAGACATGGTTTAGGGTATGATAGTAGTCAAGGGAACAACAAAGATAAAGGACCTCCAATATTCCATGGAGAATCGTCTAGTTCCAAGACTATGGGCACATGCAACTATTGCAATGAATTAGGTCATTATTCTACTTGTTGTCCTTTTAGGAAAGCACCCAAGAGAAATAGGATCTGGGTTGCTAAGCTAACCCCTCCGGACCCAAAAGCATGATTGGGGACCATTTCATCTTTCTTCCTGTAGGTAATTGCAAATGGATTGACTTGAGCTATTGAATTACAAATTGACTTCTCAATCCACATGAAAGAAGAAAGGTGAGATGTGTAGAGGGTGACAACAAGTGGAAAAGCAATGGTAAGCACAAAGGTAATGGTTTTATTGCTTGTAACCATTTCTAACTTGTTTTTGTCAAGTTAGTGTGCACTATACATATGGTTTTTGAGTCAAAAGTGACATTTTGTGATTCTCTTCACACTCTTGCTCAAAAACTGTTTCTAATGCTTCTATAGTGCATTACTAACTTGCTTAGACATGTTTGGATATGGTTTGTATTTTTAGCATGCCTTTAAATGTGTTTTTATGATATATATATATATGCCTTTTGACAGCTGCTCTGTCGGTCGAGTTTTCCTTATTGAAAATCGACCGATAGGCACCAATGGGTGTTGCCAGAAGTTGTCATCGGTCAAGTTGCCAATGCACAGAACTCGACCGATAACACTGTGCACAGAATATACATTTGGCTTATTGAGTGAGAATTTCCCTCTCAACTAGATTTTCTCAACCAATAGCTTTATTCTTTGGCACACTCATTTGGTACCTTTATATATGCATATTGCCATGATCTAAATTGCCTATCTTGCTTACAACTCTATCTCTCTAATTGCTCTAAATTGGTATATCTATATATTGCAATTACTTGCTTTGAGTTTGTTTGCAGGTTTTGATGATGATCTCTTTGGATCTCTTGGTTGTGTCTTAAATTGCTTCCGTTATGCTCTAACTTGCTACATCTCTAGGTGTATATCTTGTTTTGATACAACCTTGAGGTTCTTAGTGGTAATCATCTTATGGTAAGGATGCATATCTAGTGAGTTATATCCTCTCATGCTTCTAATTTTGCATATCTCTTTGTTTGGATATATCTCTACATCTACTCATAGCTTGCTTTATGTTGTGTATCTTTTGGTATCTCTTGCTATGATCTAGATCCTACTAGTAGTCCTAACTTGTGATATCATCTACTAGTAGTTCATATACATGTAGTTCTAACCCTGTTTACAATTGACATCTTTGCTCATCTATATGCTATGTTTATACATGCTCAAGCTTGTTCCTTAAATTGAATATCTACTATCTTGAGTTGCTTGCATAACATTGTGATGCAGGGTACATAGATCTACATGATATGTGGGAATTGGAGTATTTATGGATTTTTATGCAGATTTTGCTCCAGTTTCAGTTTTTGGTGCAAGACTAGTGCTTTTCATGCAGAAACGACCTTCTGAGCAAGACTCATCGCTTCGCCACGAGCTCCTATGGTTTTTGGTCAAATTCCATCATCTTGAGGGTCAAAATTGTAATTTATTGTTTTTCTGCAGCACCTTATCTTGCATTTTTGGGTTGTTCAAGTATATGCTTTAACTTGCTTTTCTTTCTATGCTTGGACAAGCCCCTATCTCTGCTCTTCTACTCTCCTCATATATATTTTGTGTTATCTCCTTTCTCTTTAACAAGTGATGTTTCGTTTTTTCTTCATAACCCCCACCTTTTGGAAATGACAAAGGGGGAGAAAGGTAATGTCTTCTTTTAAAAAGAGGAAGAAGGCATGTCTTACATGAAGAGGAGAAGAATGTCCATGTAAAGGGGAGAAGGTAAAGGGGAGGAGACATATATGTGTAGACATATATGAGTAGAAGACATAGTTTCTATAAATGTTATGAAAGCTAACCATACAGGAGAAATAACATCAATTCAGGGGGAGTATGAGAACTCCATGCACATCAATTGAGGGGGAGCATATGAGCTTAGTCCTATTGAAATCCCCAGGTTTCTCCAAAGGTATTAATTTACTTAAATGCTTTCAATACATTTATGGAATGGTTTGTCATCTTCAAAAAGGGGGAGAATGTTGACTCAAGGTCAATTAGGTCAATGTTGACTCACGTCTAAATTGACTAAACCCATGTTTTGATGATGACTAACCATTCCACATTTTGGTGTCTAATGCCTCTACTTGAGTGTTTTTAGATTAGGTATAGACACACTCCAATTGCCCTAACTTGCGCATCTCAAATTGGAGAAAAGACAAGTCAAAGTCATACAAGTGGATGTTTTTGTAATATGATGTATATCCGTTAGAATCATGTTGTAAATCACTTGTAATGATTGTATGACTTGTAATTAAGCTTAGAAAAATATCAGGAACACTTAGATCGAATATTAGGGCACTTTTAATGCAACTTTGAAAATCAATTACAGGCACTTGTTCGGTCGAGTTTCCCACCCTGAAACTCGACCGATCAACCTTGGTCGATTTTCTGAAGATTGCATCGGTCGAGTTGTGCACTCACAGAACTCGACCGATTGGGTAGTACGCCAGTTCCAGTTGGAATGGTCGGTCGAGTTTCCTCAGAACAAACTCGACCGATCATTTCAATATCGGGCTGCCTGCTACTTGATCGGTCGAGTTAGACATATAGAAACTCGACCGAATGCACTGTACGGAAAAGTGCAGAAAAGTGTTTCTAGCCGTTGTGGAGTTGCAACAAGTGAAAATAGATCCGTTGCAAGCCACAAAACGGCTAGTTTTCGTTCACAAGTGTTCCCAAAGGCTAAGAGGCATCCCCAGCTATAAATAGGACCCCTTGGGCTTCATTCCAAGGTTGAGCATTCATTGCAAACTCTTTATGAGGTTCCTATTCTATAGTTGAGTGCTTCCTACAACCTCCTCTCTCTCTCTCTAAGCTTAATCACTTGCTACATCCATTAGAGTGAGTAGGAAATCTGTAAGAGAGCTAGTCCTATTTGTATATCTTGTGAGGCTCTCACTTCCACCACCTCCCCATCTCTCATTTGCTATCTTGAAGATGAAGGTTCTCTCCCTTGTCCAAGAGAGGTGAAGAAGAACAAGGGAAGGAGTCCCTTGGTGAAGATCAAGGAAGAAGACTTGGAGCTAGAGTGGGTAAGCCCTTGGAGAAGGCAAAAGACTCAAGCTCAAGTAGGTAAGACCTTGGTGGAAAGCTTCTCCGAGTGAAGGTGAAGTCAAAGGCGGAAGATCCAAGAAGAGTGGGTAATTCCTGCAAGGCCGAAGACTTGTGCAAGAGTGGGTAAGTCCTTGGAGAAGGCCGAAGACTCTTGCAAAGTGGGTAAGTCCTTGGTAAGGTTGAAGACTCTTTGTATTGGATAGGTAAGTCCTTTGTTAGTCATGTATTGTATGTCTTATTAATGAATATAAGAGTGCAATTGGTTGAAGTCCTAGAGGTTGACCTCTCTAGGCAAGTGGACTGACACACTTCTAGTTTGAAGTGTGGAACCACTCTAAATAGCTTGTCTAATTGGTGCATGTTCAATCTCTCTTATCCTTTCTATGCTTGATTTCGTTTCACTCAAATTACCTATTTAGCAACCTTATCTTGTCATATATTTTGAAGGTTTAATGAATTTTGTGTAAGTGCTTTCAGCTCTATTCACCCCCCCTCTAGAGCATCTAATCACCCATCTAGGATCCAACAAGTGGTATCAGAGCGGGTCTTCTCCAAGCATACTTCTACAAGTAGGAGAAGATGGGTGACTACCTAGGAGGGAGACTCTCGACCAGCCTTCCAATCTTCGATGGGAGCAACTTCCTCTATTGGAGAAGAAGACTTCAATTCTTCATCCAAGGATCAAGTCTCGAGATGTGGCAAATGGTGAGCAACCCATACATTCTACCAAAGACAAACATTGAAGAATGGGATGAAGCCACCTTGATGAAAGCAACCTTGAATGCTAGAGCCATGCACATCCTATATGCCTCCATGACCCCCACCGAGTTCAACCGGATTTCCTCTTGTGAGACGGCCTATGAGGTATGGAGAAAGCTTTGCATCACTTATGAAGGGACAGATCAAGTGAAGGAAAGCAAAGTCTACATGCTCAAAGGGTTGCTTGAGAACTTCAAGATGGGAAAAGAGGAGAGCATAGCCAACATGTACTCAAGGCTCAACACCATCTTGAATGGTCTTGCTATTCTAGGACATCCTATGTCTAGTGGAGAGATCAACTCAAAGATCCTTAGAACTCTCCCCAATAGATGGGAATCCAAGGTGACTTCCATTGAAGAAGTAAGGTCTCTTAGGGATATTCCTATTGAAGAGCTCATTGGAAATCTACAAGCACATGAAGCCACACTTGACAAGAGGGAGGAATTAGAAAGACAAGAGGAGAAAGAACTCAAGAGAATGAAGAAGGCTAAAATCAAAGCTCAAATCAAGGCTATTGTTGGTCAAGACTCTCCATTCTCTCAAGTTGAAGAAGATGCCATGTACTCCAAGGGTAGACTCTACAAAGGCAAGTCCTCCTCTATCCGGTGCTTCACATGTGGAAAGAAGGGTCACTACAAGGAAGATTGCCCACAAGGCAAAAAGACCCATCTTCACAAGAAGAAATGGCGATCAAGCTCAAGTGGCTCCTCCAACTCAAGCTCAAGTGAAGATTCATGTGAAGGATCAAGCTCAAGCTCTAGTGATGAAGGAGAATGCCATTTTGCTCTTATAGCATCAACAAGTGAAGACTCAAATGAGGTAAATCTAGACTCTTTAGATAAAGAATCTTTAATTGCTATTATTCATGATATTTGTGCCTCTTATAAGTCTTCTAAAAAGAAAAAGAAAAAGCTTGCTAAAATTGTTGATAATTTGCATATAGAACTAGATGATCTTGAATATGCAAATTCTTGCTTGCTTATTGATAAAAATGATTGTCTTAGCCAAGTAGACTCTCTTAAACTTGAAAATGCTAGTTTACTTGATAAGATTAAATTTCTAGAAGCTCAACCTCTCATGCCTAGTTCTAATGAAGAGCATACTTTAATTGTTGATTCTCTCATGCATGAGCTTGATACTCTTAAAACTGAAAACGTAGAACTCAAGCTTATTGATGATGCTAGGAGAGAAGAAATCTATTCTTATCAAAGAGAATTAGTGGTGCTTAATTCTGAAAATGCCTCCTTGCTTGCTAAAATCAATGGGCATGAACCTTGTTCTAGTTATACAAATAGAGAGAATGATGTTGCTGCTCTTCATATTGATAGAGATTCTTATTTAACTAAAACTCTTTGCTTAGAAAATGATCTTTTGCATGCTAGAGATAATATCAATAATTTGTCTTCTACTATTGCTTCTCTTAAGCATGATAATGATAGTTTGAGATCTTCTTTGCAAAGATTTTTAGTTGGTAAAAAGAATCTTAATGATATCCTACACCATACTACTAAACAAATTGGTAGACATGGTTTAGGGTATGATAGTAGTCAAGGGAACAACAAAGATAAAGGACCTCCAATATTCCATGGAGAATCGTCTAGTTCCAAGACTATGGGCACATGCAACTATTGCAATGAATTAGGTCATTATTCTACTTGTTGTCCTTTTAGGAAAGCACCCAAGAGCAATAGGATATGGGTTGCTAAGCTAACCCCTTCGGACCCAAAAGCATGATTGGGGACCATTTCATCTTTCTTCCTGTAGGTAATTGCAAATGGATTGACTTGAGATATTGAATTACAAATTGACTTCTCAATCCACATGAAAGAAGAAAGGTGAGATGTGTAGAGGGTGACAACAAGTGGAAAAGCAATGGTAAGCACAAAGGTAATGGTTTTATTGCTTGTAACCATTTCTAACTTGTTTTTGTCAAGTTAGTGTGCACTATACATATGGTATTTGAGTCAAAAGTGACATTTTGTGATTCTCTTCACACTCTTGCTTAAAAACTGTTTCTAATGCTTCTATAGTGCATTACTAACTTGCTTAGACATGTTTGGATATGGTTTGTATTTTTAGCATGCCTTTAAATGTGTTTTTATGATATATATATGTCTTTTGACAGCTGCTCTGTCGGTCGAGTTTTCCCTATTGAAACTCGACCGATAGGCACCAATGGGTGTTGCCAGCAGTTGTCATCGGTCGAGTTGCCAATGCACAGAACTCGACCGATAACACTGTGCACAGAATATACATTTGGCTTATTGAGTGAGAATTTCCCTCTCAACTAGATTTTCTCAACCAATAGCTTTATTCTTTGGCACTCTCATTTGGTACCTTTATATATGCATATTTCCATGATCTAAATTGCCTATCTTGCTTACAACTCTATCTCTCTAATTGCTCTAAATTGGTATATCTATATCTTGCAATTACTTGCTTTGAGTTGTTTTGCAGGTTTTGATGATGATCTCTTTGGATCTCTTGGTTGTGTCTTAAATTGCTTCCGTTGTGCTATAACTTGCTACATCTCTAGGTCTATATCTTGTTTTGATACAACCTTGAGGTTCTTAGTGGTAATCATCTTATGGTAAGGATGCATATCTAGTGAGTTATATCCTCTCATGCTTCTAATTTTGCATATCTCTTTGTTTGGATATATCTCTACATCTACTCATAGCTTGCTTTATGTTGTGTATCTTTTGGTATCTCTTGCTATGATCTAGATCCTACTAGTAGTCCTAACTTGTGATATCATCTACTAGTAGTTCATATACATGTAGTTCTAACCCTATTTACAATTGACATCTTTGCTCATCTATATGCTATGCTTATACATGCTCAAGCTTGTTCCTTAAATTGAATATCTACTATCTTGAGTTGCTTGCATAACATTGTGATGCAGGGTACATAGATCTACATGATATGTGGGAATTGGAGTATTTATGGATTTTTATGCAGATTTTGCTCCAGTTTCAGTTTTTGGTGCAAAACTAGTACTTTTCATGCAGAAACGACCTTATGAGCAAGACTCATTATTATGAGCTCCTATGGTTTTTGGTCAAATTCTATCATCTTGAGGGTCAAAATTGTAATTTATTGTTTTTCTGCAGCACCTTATCTTGCATTTTTGGGTTGTTCAAGTATATGCTTTAACTTGCTTATCTTTCTATGCTTGGACAAGCCCCTATCTGTGCTCTTCTACTCTCCTCATATATATTTTGTGTTATATCCTTTCTCTTTAACAAGTGATGTTTCTTTTTTTCTTCATAACCCCCACCTTTTTGAAATGACAAAGGGGGAGAAAGGTAATGTCTTCTTTTAAAAAGAGGAAGAAGGCATGTTTTACATGAAGAGGAGAAGAATGTCCATGTAAAGGGGAGAAGGTAAAGGGGAGGAGACATATATGTGTAGACATATATGAGTAGAAGACATAGTTTCTATAAATGTTATGAAAGCTAACCATACAGGAGAAATAGAATCAATTGAGGGGGAGTATGAGAACTCCATGCACATCAATTGAGGGGGAGCATATGAGCTTAGTCCTATTGAAATCCCCAGGTTTCTCCAAAGGTATGAATTTACTTGAATGCTTTCAATACATTTATGGAATGGTTTGTCATCTTCAAAAAGGGGGAGAATGTTGACTCAAGGTCAATTAGGTCAATGTTGACTCACGTCTAAATTGACTAAACCCATGTTTTGATGATGACTAACCATTCCACATTTTAGTGTCTAATGCCTCTACTTGAGTGTTTTCAGATTAGGTATAGAAACACTCCAATTGCCCTAACTTGCGCATCTCAAATTGGAGAAAAGACAAGTCAAAGTCATACAAGTGGACGTTTTTGTAATATGATGTATATTCGTTAGAATCATGTTGTAAATCACTTGTAATGATTGTATGACTTTTAATTAAGCTTAGAAAAATATCAGGAACACTTAGATCGAATATTAGAGCACTTTTAATGCAACTTTGAAAATCAATTACAGGAACTTGTTCGGTCGAGTTTCCCACCCTGAAACTCGACCGATCAACCTTGGTCGATTTTCTGAAGATTGCATCGGTCGAGTTGTGCACTCACAGAACTCGACCGATTGGGTAATAGGCCAGTTCCAGTTGGAATGGTCGGTCGAGTTTCCTAAGAACAAACTCGACCGATCATTTCAATATCGGGCTGCCTGCTACTTGATCGGTCGAGTTACACATATAGAAACTCGACCGAATGCACTGTACGGAAAAGTGCAGAAAAGTGTTTCTAGCCGTTGTGGAGTTGCAACAAGTGAAAATAGATCCGTTGCAAGCCACAAAACGGCTAGTTTTCATTCACAAGTGTTCCGAAAGGCTAAGAGGCATCCCCAGCTATAAATAGGACCCCTTGGGCTTCATTCCAAGGTTGAGCATTCATTGCAAACTCTTTATGAGGTTCCTATTCTATAGTTGAGTGCTTCCTACAGCCTCCTCTCTCTCTCTAAGCTTAATCACTTGCTACATCCATTAGAGTGAGTAGGAAATCTGTAAGAGAGCTAGTCCTATTTGTATATCTTGTGAGGCTCTCACTTCCACCACCTCCCCATCTCTCATTTGCTATCTTGAAGATGAAGGTTCTCTCTCTTGTCCAAGAGAGGTGAAGAAGAACAAGGGAAGGAGTCCCTTGGTGAAGATCAAGGAAGAAGACTTGGAGCTAGAGTGGGTAAGCCCTTGGAGAAGGCAAAAGACTCAAGCTCAAGTAGGTAAGACCTTGGTGGAAAGCTTCTCCGAGTGAAGGTGAAGTCAAAGGCGGAAGATCCAAGAAGAGTGGGTAATTCCTGCAAGGCCGAAGACTTGTGCAAGAGTGGGTAAGTCCTTGGAGAAGGCCGAAGACTCTTGCAAAGTGGGTAATTCCTTGGTAAGGTTGAAGACTCTTTGTATTGGATAGGTAAGTCCTTTGTTGGTCATGTATTGTATGTCTTATTAATGAATATAAGAGTGCAATTGGTTGAAGTCCTAGAGGTTGACCTCTCTAGGCAAGTGGACTGACACACTTCTAGTTTGAAGTGTGGAACCACTCTAAATAGCTTGTCTAATTGGTGCATTTTCAATCTCTCTTATCCTTGCTATGCTTGATTTAGTTTCACTCAAATTACCTATTTAGAAACCTTATCTTGTCATATATTTTGAAGGTTTAATGAATTTTGTGTAAGTGCTTTCAGCTCTATTCACCCCCCCTCTAGAGCATCTAATCACCCATCTAGGATCCAACAAGTGGTATCAGAGCGGGTCTTCTCCAAGCATACTTATACAAGTAGGAGAAGATGGGTGACTACCTAGGAGGGAGACTCTCGACCAGCCTTCCAATATTCGATGGGAGCAACTTCCTCTATTGGAGAAGAAGACTTCAATTCTTCATCCAAGGATCAAGTCTCGAGATGTGGCAAATGGTGAACAGCCCATACATTCTACCAAAGACAAACATTAAAGAATGGGATGAAGCCACCTTGATGAAAGCAACCTTGAATGCTAGAGCCATGCACATCCTATATGCCTCCATGACCCCCACTGAGTTCAACCGGATTTCCTCTTGTGAGACGGCCTATGAGGTATGGAGAAAGCTTTGCATCACTTATGAAGGGACAGATCAAGTGAAGGAAAGCAAAGTCTACATGCTCAAAGGGTTGCTTGAGAACTTCAAGATGGGAAAAGAGGAGAGCATAGCCAACATGTACTCAAGGCTCAACACCATCTTGAATGGTCTTGCTATTCTAGGACATCCTATGTCTAGTGGAGAGATCAACTCAAAGATCCCTAGAACTCTCCCCAAGAGATGGGAATCCAAGGTGACTTCCATTCAAGAAGCAAGGTCTCTTAGGGATATTCCTATTGAAGAGCTCATTGGAAATCTACAAGCACATGAAGCCACACTTGACAAGAGGGAGGAATTAGAAAGACAAGAGGAGAAAGAACTCAAGAGAATGAAGAAGGCTGAAATCAAAGCTCAAATCAAGGCTATTGTTGGTCAAGCCTCTCCATTATCTCAAGTTGAAGAAGATGCCATGTACTCCAATGGTAGACTCTACAAAGGCAAGTCCTCCTCTATCCGGTGCTTCACATGTGGAAAGAAGGGTCACTACAAGGAAGATTGCCCACAATGCAAAAAGACCCATCTTCACAAGAAGAAATGGCAATCAAGCTCAAGTGGCTCCTCCAACTCAAGCTCAAGTGAAGATTCATGTGAAGGATCAAGCTCAAGCTCTAGTGATGAAGGAGAATGCCATTTTGCTCTTATAGCATCAACAAGTGAAGACTCAAATGAGGTAAATCTAGACTCTTTAGATAAAGAATCTTTAATTGCTATTATTCATGATATTTGTGCCTCTTATAAGTCTTCTAAAAAGAAAAAGAAAAAGCTTGCTAAAATTGTTGATAATTTGCATATAGAACTAGATGATCTTGAATATGCAAATTCTTGCTTGCTTATTGATAAAAATGATTGTCTTAGCCAAGTAGACTCTCTTAAACTTGAAAATGCTAGTTTACTTGATAAGATTAAATTTCTAGAAGCTCAACCTCTCATGCCTAGTTCTAATGAAGAGCATACTTTAATTGTTGATTCTCTCATGCATGAGCTTGATACTCTTAAAACTGAAAACGTAGAACTCAAGCTTATTGATGATGCTAGGAGAGAAGAAATCTATTCTTATCAAAGAGAATTAGTGGTGCTTAATTCTGAAAATGCCTCCTTGCTTGCTAAAATCAATGGGCATGAACCTTGTTCTAGTTATACAAATAGAGAGAATGATGTTGCTGCTCTTCATATTGATACAGATTCTTATTTAACTAAAACTCTTTGCTTAGAAAATGATCTTTTTCATGCTAGAGATAATATCAATAAATTGTCTTCTACTATTGCTTCTCTTAAGCATGATAATGATAGTTTGAGATCTTCTTTGCAAAGATTCTTAGTTGGTAAAAAGAATCTTAATGATATCCTACACCATACTACTAAACAAATTGGTAGACATGGTTTAGGGTATGATAGTAGTCAAGGGAACAACAAAGATAAAGGACCTCCAATATTCCATGGAGAATCGTCTAGTTCCAAGACTATGGGCACATGCAACTATTGCAATGAATTAGGTCATTATTCTACTTATTGTCCTTTTAGGAAAGCACCCAAGAGCAATAGGATCTGGGTTGCTAAGCTAACCCCTCCGGACCCAAAAGCATGATTGGGGACCATTTCATCTTTCTTCCTGTAGGTAATTGCAAATGGATTGACTTGAGCTATTGAATTACAAATTGACTTCTCAATCCACATGAAAGAAGAAAGGTGAGATGTGTAGAGGGTGACAACAAGTGGAAAAGCAATGGTAAGCACAAAGGTAATGGTTTTATTGCTTGTAACCATTTCTAACTTGTTTTTGTCAAGTTAGTGTGCACTATACATATGGTTTTTGAGTCAAAAGTGACATTTTGTGATTCTCTTCACACTCTTGCTCAAAAACTATTTCTAATGCTTCTATAGTGCATTACTAACTTGCTTAGACATGTTTGGATATGGTTTGTATTTTTAGCATGCCTTTAAATGTGTTTTTATGATATATATATGCCTTTTGACAGCTGCTCTGTCGGTCGAGTTTTCCCTATTGAAACTCGACCGATAGGCACCAATGGGTGTTGCCAGCAGTTGTCATCGGTCGAGTTGCCAATGCACAGTACTCGACCGATAACACTGTGCACCGAATATACATTTGGCTTATTGAGTGAGAATTTCCCTCTCAACTATATTTTCTCAACCAATAGCTTTATTATTTGGCACTCTCATTTGGTAACTTTATATATGCATATTGCCATGATCTAAATTGCCTATCTTGCTTACAACTCTATCTCTCTAATTGCTCTAAATTGGTATATCTATATCTTGCAATTACTTGCTTTGAGTTGTTTTGCAGGTTTTGATGATGATCTCTTTGGATCTCTTGGTTGTGTCTTAAATTGCTTCCGTTGTGCTCTAACTTGCTACATATCTAGGTGTATATCTTGTTTTGATACAACCTTGAGGTTCTTAGTGGTAATCATCTTATGGTAAGGATGCATATCTAGTGAGTTATATCCTCTCATGCTTCTAATTTTGCATATCTCTTTGTTTGGATATATCTCTACATCTACTCATAGCTTGCTTTATGTTGTGTATCTTTTGGTATCTCTTGCTATGATCTAGATCCTACTAGTAGTCCTAACTTGTGATATCATCTACTAGTAGTTCATATACATGTAGTTCTAACCCTGTTTACAATTGACATCTTTGCTCATCTATATGCTATGCTTATACATGCTCAAGCTTGTTCCTTAAATTGAATATCTACTATCTTGAGTTGCTTGCATAACATTGTGATGCAGGGTACATAGATCTACATGATATGTGGGAATTGGAGTATTTATGGATTTTTATGCAGATTTTGCTCCAGTTTCAGTTTTTGGTGGAAGACTAGTGCTTTTCATACAGAAATGACCTTCTGAGCAAGACTCATCGCTTTGCCATGAGCTCCTATGGTTTTTGGTCAAATTCCATCATCTTGAGGGTCAAAATTGTAATTTATTGTTTTTCTGCAGCACCTTATCTTGCATTTTTGGGTTGTTCAAGTATATGCTTTAACTTGCTTTTCTTTATATGCTTGGACAAGCCCCTATCTCTGCTCTTCTACTCTCCTCATATATATTTTGTGTTATCTCCTTTCTCTTTAACAAGTGATGTTTCTTTTGTTCTTCATAACCCCCACCTTTTTGTAATGACAAAGGGGGAGAAAGGTAATGTCTTCTTTTAAAAAGAGGAAGAAGGCATGTCTTACATGAAGAGGAGAAGAATGTCCATGTAAAGGGGAGAAGGTAAAGGGGAGGAGACATATATGAGTAGAAGACATAGTTTCTATAAATGTTATGAAAGCTAACCATACAGGAGAAATAGCATCAATTGAGGGGGAGTATGAGAACTCCATGCACATCAATTGAGGGGGAGAATATGAGCTTAGTGCTATTGAAATCCCCAGTTTTCTCCAAAGGTATGAATTTACTTAAATGCTTTCAATACATTTATGGAATGGTTTGTCATCTTCAAAAAGGGAGAAAATGTTGACTCAAGGTCAATTAGGTCAATGTTGACTCACGTCTAAATTGACTAAACCCATGTTTTGATGATGACTAACCATTCCACATTTTGGTGTCTAATGCCTCTACTTGAGTGTTTTCAGATTAGGTATAGACACACTCCAATTGCCCTAACTTGCGCATCTCAAATTGGAGAAAAGACAAGTCAAAGTCATACAAGTGGACGTTTTTGTAATATGATGTATATCCGTTAGAATCATGTTGTAAATCACTTGTAATGATTGTATGACTTGTAATTAAGCTTAGAAAAATATCAGGAACACTTAGATCGAATATTAGAGCACTTTTAATGCAACTTTGAAAATCAATTACAGGCACTTGTTCGGTCGAGTTTCCCACCCTGAAACTCGACCGATCAACCTTGGTCGATTTTCTGAAGATTGCATCGGTCGAGTTGTGCACTCACAGAACTCGACCGATTCGGTAGTAGGCCAGTTCCTGTTGGAATGGTCGGTCGAGTTTCCTCAGAACAAACTCGACCGATCATTTCAATATCGGGCTGCCTGCTACTTGATCGGTCGAGTTACACATATAGAAACTCGACCAAATGCACTGTATGGAAAAGTGCAGAAAAGTGTTTCTGGCCGTTGTGGAGTTGCAACAAGTGAAAATAGATCCGTTGCAAGCCACAAAATGGCTAGTTTTCATTCACAAGTGTTCCCAAAGGCTAAGAGGCATCCCCAGCTATAAATAGGACCCCTTGGGCTTCATTCCAAGGTTGAGCATTCATTGCAAACTCTTTATGAGGTTCCTATTCTATAGTTGAGTGCTTCCTACAGCCTCCTCTCTCTCTCTCTCTAAGCTTAATCACTTTCTACATCCATTAGAGTGAGTAGGAAATCTGTAAGAGAGCTAGTCCTATTTGTATATCTTGTGAGGCTCTCACTTCCACCACCTCCCCATCTCTCATTTGCTATCTTGAAGATGAAGGTTCTCTCTCTTATCCAAGAGAGGTGAAGAAGAACAAGGGAAGGAGTCCCTTGGTGAAGATCAAGGCAGAAGACTTGGAGCTAGAGTGGGTAAGCCCTTGGAGAAGGCAAAAGACTCAAGCTCAAGTAGGTAAGACCTTGGTGGAAAGCTTCTCTGAGTGAAGGTGAAGTCAAAGGTGGAAGATCCAAGAAGAGTGGGTAATTCCTGCAAGGCCGAAGACTTGTGAAAGAGTGGGTAAGTCCTTGGAGAAGGCCGAAGACTCTTGCAAAGTGGGTAAGTCCTTGGTAAGGTTGAAGACTCTTTGTATTGGATAGGTAAGTCCTTTGTTGGTCATGTATTGTATGTCTTATTAATGAATATAAGAGTGCAATTGGTTGAAGTCCTAGAGGTTGACCTCTCTAGGCAAGTGGACTGAAACACTTCTAGTTTGAAGTGTGGAACCACTCTAAATAGCTTGTCTAATTGGTGCATGTTCAATCTCTCTTATCCTTGCTATGCTTGATTTAGTTTTACTCAAATTACCTATTTAGCAACCTTATCTTGTCATATATTTTGAAGGTTTAATGAATTTTGTGTAAGTGCTTTCAGCTCTATTCACCCCCCTCTAGAGCATCTAATCACCCATCTAGGATCCAACAAGTGGTATCAGAGCGGGTCTTCTCCAAGCATACTTCTACAAGTAGGAGAAGATGGGTGACTACCTAGGAGGGAGACTCTCGACCAGCCTTCCAATCTTTGATGGGAGCAACTTCCTCTATTGGAGAAGAAGACTTCAATTCTTCATCCAAGGATCAAGTCTCAAGATGTGGCAAATGGTGAACAGCCCATACATTCTACCAAAAACAAACATTGAAGAATGGGATGAAGCCACCTTGATGAAAGCAACCTTGAATGCTAGAGCCATGCACATCCTATATGCCTCCATGACCCCCACCGAGTTCAACCGGATTTCCTCTTGTGAGACGTCCTATGAGGTATGGAGAAAGCTTTGCATCACTTATGAAGGGACATATCAAGTGAAGGAAAGAAAAGTCTACAAGCTCAAAGGGTTGCTTGATAACTTCAAGATGGGAAAAGAGGAGAGCATAGCCAACATGTACTCAAGGCTCAACACCATCTTGAATGGTCTTTCTATTCTAGGACATCCTATGTCTAGTGGAGAGATCAACTCAAAGATCCTTAGAACTCTCCCCAAGAGATGGGAATCCAAGGTGACTTCCATTGAAGAAGCAAGGTCTCTTAGGGATATTCCTATTGAAGAGCTCATTGGAAATCTACAAGCACATGAAGCCACACTTGACAAGAGGGAGGAATTAGAAAGACAAGAGGAGAAAGAACTCAAGAGAATGAAGAAGGCTGAAATCAAAGCTCAAATCAAGGCTATTGTTGGTCAAGCCTCTCCATTCTCTCAAGTTGAAGAAGATGCCATGTACTCCAAGGGTACACTCTACAAAGGCAAGTCCTCCTCTATCCGGTGCTTCACATGTGGAAAGAAGGGTCACTACAAGGAATATTTCCCACAAGGCAAAAAGACCCATCTTCACAAGAAGAAATGGCAATCAAGCTCAAGTGGCTCCTCCAACTCAAGCTCAAGTGAAGATTCATGTGAAGGATCAAGCTCAAGCTCTAGTGATGAAGGAGAATTCCATTTTGCTCTTATAGCATCAACAAGTGAAGACTCAAATGAGGTAAATCTAGACTCTTTAGATAAAGAATCTTTAATTGCTATTATTCATGATATTTGTGCCTCTTATAAGTCTTCTAAAAAGAAAAAGAAAAAGCTTGCTAAAATTGTTGATAATTTGCATATAGAACTAGATGATCTTGAATATGCAAATTCTTGCTTGCTTATTGATAAAAATGATTGTCTTAGCCAAGTAGACTCTCTTAAACTTGAAAATGCTAGTTTACTTGATAAGATTAAATTTCTAGAAGCTCAACCTCTCATGCCTAGTTCTAATGAAGAGCATACTTTAATTGTTGATTCTCTCATGCATGAGATTGATACTCTTAAAATTGAAAACGTAGAACTCAAGCTTATTGATGATGCTAGGAGAGAAGAAATCTATTCTTATCAAAGAGAATTAGTGGTGCTTAATTCTGAAAATGCCTCCTTGCTTGCTAAAATCAATGGGCATGAACCTTGTTCTAGTTATACAAATAGAGAGAATGATGTTGCTGCTCTTCATATTGATAGAGATTCTTATTTAACTAAAACTCTTTGCTTAGAAAATGATCTTTTGCATGCTAGAGATAATATCAATAATTTGTCTTCTACTATTGCTTCTCTTAAGCATGATAATGATCGTTTGAGATCTTCTTTGCAAAGATTCTTAGTTGGTAAAAAGAATCTTAATGATATCCTACACCATACTACTAAACAAATTGGTAGACATGGTTTAGGGTATGATAGTAGTCAAGGGAACAACAAAGATAAAGGACCTCCAATATTCCATGGAGAATCGTCTAGTTCCAAGACTATGGGCACATGCAACTATTGAAATGATTTAGGTCATTATTCTACTTGTTGTCCTTTTAGGAAAGAACCCAAGAGCAATAGGATCTGGGTTGCTAAGCTAACCCCTCCGGACCCAAAAGCATGATTGGGGACCATTTCATCTTTCTTCCTGTAGGTAATTGCAAATGGATTGACTTGAGGTATTGAATTACAAATTGACTTCTCAATCCACATGAAAGAAGAAAGGTGAGATGTGTAGAGGGTGACAACAAGTGGAAAAGCAATGGTAAGCACAAAGTTAATGGTTTTATTGCTTGTAACCATTTCTAACTTGTTTTTGTCAAGTTAGTGTGCACTATACATATGGTTTTTGAGTCAAAAGTGACATTTTGTGATTCTCTTCACACTCTTGCTCAAAAATTGTTTCTAATGCTTCTATAGTGCATTACTAACTTGCTTAGACATGTTTGGATATGGTTTGTATTTTTAGCATGCCTTTAAATGTGTTTTTATGATATATATGCCTTTTGCCAGCTGCTCTGTCGGTCGAGTTTTCCCTATTGAAACTCGACCGATAGGCACCAATGGGTGTTGCCAGCAGTTGTCATCGGTCGAGTTGCCAATGCATAGAACTCGACCGATAACACTGTGCACAGAATATACATTTGGCTTATTGAGTGAGAATTTTCCTCTCAACTAGATTTTCTCAACCAATAGCTTTATTCTTTGGCACTCTCATTTGGTACCTTTATATATGCATATTGCCATGATCTAAATTGCCTATCTTGCTTACAACTCTATCTCTCTAATTTCTCTAAATTGGTATATCTATATCTTGCAATTACTTGCTTTGAGTTGTTTTGCAGGTTTTGATGATGATCTCTTTGGATCTCTTGGTTGTGTCTTAAATTGCTTCCGTTGTGCTCTAACTTGCTACATCTCTAGGTGTATATCTTGTTTTGATACAACCTTGAGGTTCTTAGTGGTAATCATCTTATGGTAAGGATGCATATCTAGTGAGTTATATCCTCTCATGCTTCTAATTTTGCATATCTCTTTGTTTGGATATATCTCTACATCTACTCATAGCTTGCTTTATGTTGTGTATCTTTTGGTATCTCTTGCTATGATCTAGATCCTACTAGTAGTCCTAACTTGTGATATCATCTACTAGTAGTTCATATACATGTAGTTCTAACCCTGTTTACAATTGACATCTTTGCTCATCTATATGCTATGCTTATACATGCTCAAGCTTGTTCCTTAAATTGAATATCTACTATCTTGAGTTGCTTGCATAACATTGTGATGCAGGGTACATAGATCTACATGATATGTGGGAATTGGAGTATTTATGGATTTTTATGCAGATTTTGCTCCAGTTTCAGTTTTTGGTGCAAGACTAGTGCTTTTCATGCAGAAATGACCTTCTGAGCAAGACTCATCGCTTTGCCATGAGCTCCTATGGTTTTTGGTCAAATTCCATCATCTTGAGGGTCAAAATTGTAATTTATTGTTTTTCTGCAGCACCTTATCTTGCATTTTTGGGTTGTTCAAGTATATGCTTTAACTTGCTTTTCTTTCTATGCTTGGACAAGCCCCTATCTGTGCTCTTCTACTCTCCTCATATATATTTTGTGTTATCTCCTTTCTCTTTAACAAGTGATGTTTCTGTTTTTCTTCATAACCCCCACCTTTTTGAAATGACAAAGGGGGAGAAAGGTAATGTCTTCTTTTAAAAAGAGGAAGAAGGCATGTCTTACATGAAGAGGAGAAGAATGTCCATGTAAAGGGGAGAAGGTAAAGGGGAGGAGACATATATGAGTAGAAGACATAGTTTCTATAAATGTTATGAAAGCTAACCATACAGGAGAAATAGCATCAATTGAGGGGGAGTATGAGAACTCCATGCACATCAATTGAGGGGGAGCATATGAGCTTAGTCCTATTGAAATCCCCAGGTTTCTCCAAAGGTATGAATTTACTTAAATGCTTTCAATACATTTATGGAATGGTTTGTCATCTTCAAAAAGGGGGAGAATGTTGACTCAAGGTCAATTAGGCCAATGTTGACTCACGTCTAAATTGACTAAACCCATGTTTTGATGATGACTAACCATTCCACATTTTGGTGTCTAATGCCTCTACTTGAGTGTTTTCAGATTAGGTATAGACACACTCCAATTGCCCTAACTTGCGCATCTCAAATTGGAGAAAAGACAAGTCAAAGTCATACAAGTGGACGTTTTTGTAATATGATGTATATCCGTTAGAATCATGTTGTAAATCACTTGTAATGATTGTATAACTTTTAATTAAGCTTAGAAAAATATCAGGAACACTTAGATCGAATATTAGAGCACTTTTAATGCAACTTTGAAAATCAATTACAGGCACTTGTTCGGTCGAGTTTCCCACCCTGAAACTCGACCGATCAACCTTGGTCGATTTTTTGAAGATTGCATCGGTCGAGTTGTGCACTCATAGAACTCGACCGATTGGGTAGTAGGCCAGTTCCAGTTGGAATGGTCGGTCGAGTTTCCTCAGAACAAACTCGACCGATCATTTCAATATCGGGCTGCCTGCTACTTGATCGGTCGAGTTACACATATAGAAACTCGACCGAATGTACTGTACAGAAAAGTGCAGAAAAGTGTTTCTAGCCATTGTGGAGTTGCAACAAGTGAAAATAGATCCGTTGCAAGCCACAAAACGGCTAATTTTCATTCACAAGTGTTCCCAAAGGCTAAGAGGCATCCCTAGCTATAAATAGGACCCCTTGGGCTTCATTCCAAGGTTGAGCATTCATTGCAAACTCTTTATGAGGTTCCTATTCTATAGTTGAGTGCTTCCTACAGCCTTCTCTCTCTCTCTAAGCTTAATCACTTGCTACATCCATTAGAGTGAGTAGGAAATCTGTAAGAGAGCTAGTCCTATTTGTATATCTTGTGAGGCTCTCACTTCCACCACCTCCCCATCTCTCATTTGCTATCTTGAAGATGAAGGTTCTCTCTCTTGTCCAAGAGAGGTGAAGAAGAACAAGGGAAGGAGTCCCTTGGTGAAGATCAAGGCAGAAGACTTGGAGCTAGAGTGGGTAAGCCCTTGGAGAAGGCAAAAGACTCAAGCTCAAGTAGGTAAGACCTTGGTGGAAAGCTTCTCCGAGTGAAGGTGAAGTCAAAGGTGGAAGATCCAAGAAGAGTGGGTAATTCCTGCAAGGCCGAAGACTTGTGCAAGAGTGGGTAAGTCCTTGGAGAAGGCCGAAGACTCTTGCAAAGTGGGTAAGTCCTTGATAAGGTTGAAGACTCTTTGTATTGGATAGGTAAGTCCTTTGTTGGTCATGTATTGTATGTCTTATTAATGAATATAAGAGTGCAATTGGTTGAAGTCCTAGAGGTTGACCTCTCTAGGCAAGTGGACTGACACACTTCTAGTTTGAAGTGTGGAACCACTCTAAATAGCTTGTCTAATTGGTGCATGTTCAATCTCTCTTATCCTTGCTATTCTTGATTTAGTTTCACTCAAATTACCTATTTAGCAACCTTATCTTGTCATATATTTTGAAGGTTTAATGAATTTTGTGTAAGTGCTTTCAGCTCTATTCACCCCCCCCTCTAGAGCATCTAATCACCCATCTAGGATCCAACAAGTGGTATCAGAGCGGGTCTTCTCCAAGCATACTTCTACAAGTAGGAGAAGATGGGTGACTACCTAGGAGGGAGACTCTCGACCAGCCTTCCAATCTTCGATGGGAGAAACTTCCTCTATTGGAGAAGAAGACTTCAATTCTTCATCCAAGGATCAAGTCTCGAGATGTGGCAAATGGTGAACAGCCCATACATTCTACCAAAGACAAACATTGAAGAATGGGATGAAGCCACCTTGATGAAAGCAACCTTGAATGCTAGAGCCATGCACATCCTATATGCCTCCATGACCCCCACCGAGTTCAACCGGATTTCCTCTTGTGAGACGGCCTATGAGGTATGGAGAAAGCTTTGCATCACTTATGAAGGGACAGATCAAGTGAAGGAAAGCAAAGTCTACATGCTCAAAGGGTTGCTTGAGAACTTCAAGAAGGGAAAAGAGGAGAGCATAGCCAACATGTACTCAAGGCTCAACACCATCTTGAATGGTCTTACTATTCTAGGACATCCTATGTCTAGTGGAGAGATCAACTCAAAGATCCTTAGAACTCTCCCCAAGAGATGGGAATCCAAGGTGAATTCCATTGAAGAAGCAAGGTCTCTTAGGGATATTCCTATTGAAGAGCTCATTGGAAATCTACAAGCACATGAAGCCACAATTGAGAAGAGGGAGGAATTAGAAAGACAAGAGGAGAAAGAACTCAAGAGAATGAAGAAGGCTGAAATCAAAGCTCAAATCAAGGCTATTGTTGGTCAAGCCTCTCCATTCTCTCAAGCTGAAGAAGATGCCATGTACTCCAAGGGTAGACTCTACAAAGGCAAGTCCTCCTCTATCCGGTGCTTCACATGTGGAAAGAAGGGTCACTACAAGGAAGATTGCCCACAAGGCAAAAAGACCCATCTTCACAAGAAGAAATGGCAATCAAGCTCAAGTGGCTCCTCCAACTCAAGCTCAAGTGAAGATTCATGTGAAGGATCAAGCTCAAGCTCTAGTGATGAAGGAGAATGCCATTTTGCTCTTATAGCATCAACAAGTGAAGACTCAAATGAGGTAAATCTAGACTCTTTAGATAAAGAATCTTTAATTGCTATTATTCATGATATTTGTGCCTCTTATAAGTCTTCTAAAAAGAAAAAGAAAAAGCTTGCTAAAATTGTTGATAATTTGCATATAGAACTAGATGATCTTGAATATGCAAATTCTTGCTTGCTTATTGATAAAAATGATTGTCTTAGCCAAGTAGACTCTCTTAAACTTGAAAATGCTAGTTTACTTGATAAGATTAAATTTCTAGAAGCTCAACCTCTCATGCCTAGTTCTAATGAAGAGCATACTTTAATTGTTGATTCTCTCATGCATGAGCTTGATACTCTTAAAACTAAAAACGTAGAACTCAAGCTTATTGATGATGCTAGGAGAGAAGAAATCTATTCTTATCAAAGAGAATTAGTGGTGCTTAATTCTGAAAATGCCTCCTTGCTTGCTAAAATCAATGGGCATGAACCTTGTTCTAGTTATACAAATAGAGAGAATGATGTTGCTGCTCTTCATATTGATAGAGATTCTTATTTAACTAAAACTCTTTGCTTAGAAAATGATCTTTTGCATGCTAGAGATAATATCAATAATTTGTCTTCTACTATTGCTTCTCTTAAGCATGATAATGATAGTTTGAGATCTTCTTTGCAAAGATTCTTAGTTGGTAAAAAGAATCTTAATGATATCCTACACCATACTACTAAACAAATTGGTAGACATGGTTTAGGGTATGATAGTAGTCAAGGGAACAACAAAGATAAAGGACCTCCAATATTCCATGGAGAATCGTCTAGTTCCAAGACTATGGGCACATGCAACTATTGCAATGAATTAGGTCATTATTCTACTTGTTGTCCTTTTAGGAAAGCACCCAAGAGCAATAGGATATGGGTTGCTAAGCTAACCCCTCCGGACCCAAAAGCATGATTGGGGACCATTTCATCTTTCTTCCTGTAGGTAATTGCAAATGGATTGACTTGAGCTATTGAATTACAAATTGACTTCTCAATCCACATGAAAGAAGAAAGGTGAGATGTGTAGAGGGTGACAACAAGTGGAAAAGCAATGGTAAGCACAAAGGTAATGGTTTTATTGCTTGTAACCATTTCTAACTTGTTTTTGTCAAGTTAGTGTGCACTATACATATGGTTTTTGAGTCAAAAGTGACATTTTGTGATTCTCTTCACACTCTTGCTCAAAAACTGTTTCTAATGCTTCTATAGTGCATTACTAACTTGCTTAGACATGTTTGGATATGGTTTGTATTTTTAGCATGCCTTTAAATGTGTTTTTATGATATATATATATATGCCTATTGACAGCTACTCTGTCGGTCGAGTTTTCCCTATTGAAACTCAACCGATAGGCACCAATGGGTGTTGCCAGCAGTTGTCATCGGTCGAGTTGCCAATGCACAGAACTCGACCGATAACACTGTGCACAGAATATACATTTGGCTTATTGAGTGAGAATTTCCCTTTCAACTAGATTTTCTCAACCAATAGCTTTATTCTTTGGCACTCTCATTTGGTACCTTTATATATGCATATTGCCATGATCTAAATTGCCTATCTTGCTTACAACTCTATCTCTCTAATTGCTCTAAATTGGTATATCTATATCTTGCAATTACTTGCTTTGAGTTGTTTTGCAGGTTTTGATGATGATCTCTTTGGATCTCTTGGTTGTGTCTTAAATTGCTTCCGTTGTGCTCTAACTTGCTACATCTCTAGGTGTATATCTAGTTTTGATACAACCTTGAGGTTCTTAGTGGTAATCATCTTATGGTAAGGATGCATATCTAGTGAGTTATATCCTCTCATGCTTCTAATTTTGCATATCTCTTTGTTTGGATATATCTCTACATCTACTAATAGCTTGCTTTATGTTGTGTATATTTTCGTATCTCTTGCTATGATCTAGATCCTACTAGTAGTCCTAACTTGTGATATCATCTACTAGTAGTTCATATACATGTAGTTCTAACCCTGTTTACAATTGACATCTTCGCTCATCTATATGCTATGCTTATACATGCTCAAGCTTGTTCCTTAAATTGAATATCTACTATCTTGAGTTGCTTGCATAACATTGTGATGCAGGGTACGTAGATCTACATGATATGTGGGAATTGGAGTATTTATGGATTTTTATGCAGATTTTGCTCCAGTTTCAGTTTTTGGTGCAAGACTAGTGCTTTTCATGCAGAAACGACCTTCTGAGCAAGACTCATCGCTTTTCCATGAGCTCCTATGGTTTTTGGTCAAATTCCATCATCTTGAGGGTCAAAATTGTAATTTATTGTTTTTCTGCAGCACCTTATCTTGCATTTTTGGGTTGTTCAAGTATATGCTTTAACTTTCTTTTCTTTCTATGCTTGGACAAGCCCCTATCTGTGCTCTTCTACTCTCCTCATATATATTTTGTGTTATCTCCTTTCTCTTTAACAAGTGATGTTTCTTTTTTTCTTCATAACCCCCACCTTTTTGAAATGACAAAGGGGGAGAAAGGTAATGTCTTCTTTTAAAAAGAGGAATAAGGCATGTCTTACATGAAGAGGAGAAGAATGTCCATGTAAAGGGGAGAAGGTAAAGGGGAGGAGACATATATGTGTAGACATATATGAGTAGAAGACATAGTTTCTATAAATGTTATGAAAGCTAACCATACAGGAGAAATAGCATCAATTGAGGGGGAGTATGAGAACTCCATGCACATCAATTGAGGGGGAGCATATGAGCTTAGTCCTATTGAAATCCCCAGGTTTCTCCAAAGGTATGAATTTACTTAAATGCTTTCAATACATTTATGGAATGGTTTGTCATCTTCAAAAAGGGGGAGAATGTTGACTCAAGGTCAATTAGGTCAATGTTAACTCACGTCTAAATTGACTAAACCCATGTTTTGATGATGACTAACCATTCCACATTTTGGTGTCCAATGCCTCTACTTGAGTGTTTTCAAATTAGGTATAGACACACTCCAATTGCCCTAACTTGCGCATCTCAAATTGGAGAAAAGATAAGTCAAAGTCATACAAGTGGACGTTTTTGTAATATGATGTATATCCGTTAGAATCATGTTGTAAATCACTTGTAATGATTGTATGACTTGTAATTAAGCTTAGAAAAATATCAGGAACACTTAGATCGAATATTAGAGCACTTTTAATGCAACTTTGAAAATCAATTACAGGCACTTGTTCGGTCGAGTTTCCCACCCTGAAACTCGACTGATCAACCTTGGTCGATTTTCTGAAGATTGCATCGGTCGAGTTGTGCACTCACAGACTCGACCGATTGGGTAGTAGGCCAGTTCCAGTTGGAATGATCGGTCGAGTTTCCTCAGAACAAACTCGACCGATCATTTCAATATCGGGCTGCCTGCTACTTGATCGGTCGAGTTACACATATAGAAACTCGACCGAATGCACTGTACGGAAAAGTGCAGAAAAGTGTTTCTAGCCGTTTTGGAGTTGCAACAAGTGAAAATAGATCTGTTGCAAGCCACAAAATGGCTAGTTTTCGTTCACAAGTGTTCCCAAAGGCTAAGAGGCATCCCCAACTATAAATAGGACCCCTTGGGCTTCATTCCAAGGTTGAGCATTCATTGCAAACTCTTTATGAGGTTCCTATTCTATAGTTGAGTGCTTCCTACATCCTCCTCTCTCTCTCTAAGCTTAATCACTTGCTACATCCATTAGAGTGAGTAGGAAATCTGTAAGAGAGCTAGTCCTATTTGTATATCTTGTGAGGCTCTCACTTCCACCACCTCCCCATCTCTCATTTGCTATCTTGAAGATGAAGGTTCTCTCTCTTGTCCAAGAGAGGTGAAGAAGAACAAGGGAAGGAGTCCCTTGGTGAAGATCAAGGCAGAAGACTTGGAGCTAGAGTGGGTAAGCCCTCGGAGAAGGCAAAAGACTCAAGCTCAAGTAGGTAAGACCTTGGTGGAAAGCTTCTCCGAGTGAAGGTGAAGTCAAAGGAGGAAGATCCAAGAAGAGTGGGTAATTCCTGCAAGGCCGAAGACTTGTGCAAGAGTGGGTAAGTCTTTGGAGAAGGCTGAAGACTCTTGCAAAGTGGGTAAGTCCTTGGTAAGGTTGAAGACTCTTTGTATTGGATAGGTAAGTCCTTTGTTGGTCATGTATTGTATGTCTTATTAATGAATATAAGAGTGCAATTGGTTGAAGTCCTAGAGGTTGACCTCTCTAGGCAAGTGGACTGACACATTTCTAGTTTGAAGTGTGGAACCACTCTAAATAGCTTGTCTAATTGGTGCATGTTCAATCTCTCTTATCCTTGCTATGCTTGATTTAGTTTCACTCAAATTACCTATTTATCAACCTTATCTTGTCATATATTTTGAAGGTTTAATGAATTTTGTGTAAGTGCTTTTAGCTCTATTCACCCCCCCCCTCTAGAGCATCTAATCACCCATCTAGGATCCAACATCCTGGTCTCACCGGAACTGTCAGGTTTGACAGTCGTCCTCCGAGCGGCAGAGGTCTCCCGCCTCTACAGTCATCCACACGGACCGCCTGGAACTCCGATCTCCTTGTCGCATAAGGAACCGGAAGTAGTCGCACCCTCCTATTGGCGTACTAGTCGCCAACTCACTCTCCTACTACCAGTTGCAACTGCAGTTGTCTTTCCCTTGCTGTGCCTCCCTTTTCGGGTAGCACTTGCTCGGGCTCTCTCTCGGTTACCAAAACCAGAGAGAACGACAACTATGCAGAGCAACCGGCTTGCACTGAGTCATACTCTGAGAAGCCCCAATACCCCTATATATAGGCGAGTCATGGGACAAGGTTCTCTGTCCCCGGCAATATGGGACTAAAAGCAGGAGTAGAAGGGTTCGATATTTTCCACAAAAGCAACCAACTCGCAACCTGAACCGATCATTTCACAACTGAAACGGTCGGTTGGGGACCTGAACCGGTCAGTTGACACCTCAACCGATTGGTTGGGACACCTCAACTGGCCGGTTCACAAGTGAACTGGTCGGTTGGTGGTCCTGGTCGGTTCCGGATTGACTTTACTTCTTTTGTTTCTAATTGGTATCGAATACCAATCCTTGTTCCAATCATATTGGGCAAGTGAAATGCAAGGAAAATTCTCACCAATCCTACTTTCCCAACTTGCTCAGTTGCATCAGTTGAACCGATCATTTCAATACTAGAAGCAATTGTTTCACCCTGACCTTGAGCCGATCGGCTCAACACTTGAGTCGACCGATTCACCAAGCTCAACCAACCATTTCATCACATGAGCCAATCGGTTGGGGGTACAAATTGTGTAGAATCAGTCAATTGCGATTTCAATTAATCTGATACTCCAATAAATGTGTTCAACACCTTGAACATTATGATATTGAGCTATCAATTGATTGTGTGTTTAATTGAACTACTAAACTCCTTTAGTAATCAATCTAAACATTTCTTGTGGACAAAACTCCTCTTCCAGGTTAGATCCTATGTGTGTGACCCTGCAGGTCCATTTCACGTTGGCAGTGAAAGTCAATAACATTTATGACTTCACAAGCAAAGAGCGGTGCCTAGTCACACATCAGTGCTACCCAAGTGAAATAGAAAGTTGGAGAACAACATTCAATCCTACAATCCATGAATGGTGTTACAGTGAATGTATAATTCCTTTTTCACTGATATCCTAAATGAACTCGAGGCATGGAACAGTCATCCTATCAACATTCATTCATTTCCTTGATCTCAGAGCAGATCGAGTGAGATGTGTGTGACATCAATATCACATATTGATTTACACGTGCATGCACATGCCTTTCTCAATCCTACTCATCAAGTGGCCAAGAATATCAAACTCCCTCAGGAGGGACAAATCCCATATCTATCACTCACCCCTAAAAAGCCCCATGTGTCAAAGCCACCCTATCATCACCTTTATAACAACCCATGTTTCAGGACTGCGTTTGATGATGTCAAAGTGTACCCAACGACATGTGTTGAGTGTAGTTATTTCAGGTCTAAGAATCACACTCACCACCATCACTGTGAGAGTTGACTGTGACTACCAAGTCATGGTTCCATGTGTCACTCTCACGGTGGGTCTGTCCGGTACCTTGTTCTCTAACAAGTACCTATGTGCTTGGTTTGATATCACTATATCATGACTAATGAGATTCTATCATCAACCAACATACAATCTAGTCTTTAGTATTATTGATGTCTGTGGTTATTTCCACAATAACAACCGACTAGGGACCAAACAAGAATGTATACTCTTAACATCCGTATGATCTCATCATTTAGGTCATGAACCTAAAAGCATACGTCATTGAGTAAAACCATTCTTTAGACATCTATCATGTTACACCATCATCTCAGAAATAGTTTAAACATATAGATCGGAAATTGCCTTTATTATTATTCAAATCATTTACAAAGTATCCCATTACAATCATCATATGACTTTCTCTATGGGCATACATACCAACAGACTCCCACTTGCACTTAGAGCCAGTCACCAAGGAAACACAGTCCCTGTGACCTAGCATGACCATCATGCTTCTGCTGAGAAAGGGCCTTAGTCAGTGGATCAACTATGTTGTCTTTAGTTGGTACCTTGCAAATCTTCACATCTCCTCGCTGTACGATCTCTCATATGAGATGGAAGCACCACAGTATGTGCTTGGATCGCTGATGTGATCTGGGCTCCTTAGCTTGTGCAATAGCTCCATTATTGTCACAATAAAGCTCAATTGCATCACAGCTAATGGGAACTACACCAAGTTCAGAAATGAACTTCCTGATCCACACAACCTCCTTTGCTGCATGTGAAGTAGCAATATACTCAGCCTCTTTAGTAGAATCGGCAATTGTTTCTTGCTTGTAACTCTTCCAGCTCACAACTCCATTATTAAGGCAAAACACAAATCCTAACTGTGATCTATAATCATCTTTATCGGTTTGGAAGCTTGCATCAGTGTAACCCTTTACAACCAACTCTTCCTCGCCCCCATAAACAAGAAAGTGATCCTTATTCCTTCACAAGTACTTGAGGATGTTCTTCACGGCTGTCCAGTGAGCATCCCCGAGATCTTACTGGTACCTGCTCGTCATGTTGAGAGCATACGAGACATTTGGGTGTGTGCACAACATAGCGTACATGATGGATCCAATGGCTGATGCATATGGGATCCCATTCATACGCTCCCTTTCTTCACAAGATCAGGGACATTGTGATCTAGAGTCGGTGAATCCATGTAGCATGGGGATGTTGCCTCTCTTTGTGTTCTCCATGCTGAACCGCTTCAGCACTTTGTCAATGTACGTGCTCTGACTTAGTCTGATAAGCCTTCTAGATCTATCTCTATAGATCTTAATTCCTAGAATGTAGGATGCTTCTCCTAAGTCCTTCATTGAGAAAGTACTCCCAAGCCAAGTCTTTACCTTCTCTAAGGCTAAGACATCATTCCCCATCAAAAGTATGTCATCCACATACAATATGAGGAATGTGATCAAGCTCCCACTAACCTTCTTGTACACACAAGGTTCATCTTCATTTTGAATAAAGCCAAACACTTTGACTTCCTCATCAAATCGAAGATTCCAACTCCGAGATGCTTGGTTCAATCCATAGATTGACCTTTGCAGCTTACATACTTTATTGGTATTCTTTGGATCTACAAAACCTTCAGGCTGTGTCATGTACACATCCTCATTTATATTCCCATTAAGTAATGCGGTTTTAACATCCATCTGCCAAATCTCATAGTCATAATAAGCTGCAATAGCAAGCATGATCCTGATGGACTTAATCATGGCAACTGGAGAAAAGGTTTCGTCATAGTCAACACCTTGAACTTGTCAAAATCCCTTCGCAACCAATCTGCCTTTATAAGTTTGCACATTGACATCCATGTCGGTCTTCTTCTTGAAGAACCACTTGCACCCTATGGGTTTTACCCCTTCGGGTGGTTCCACCAAAGTCCATACTTTGTTGGAGTACATGGATTCCATCTCGGATCTCATGACTTCAAGCCATTTCTTAGAATCTGGTTACTCCATAGCCTCTACGTAGGTAGTTGGATCATCGTCTATGATCAACTCTCCATCTTCCAGAGTCACAAGGTATCCAAACCTCTCAAGTTCAAGGCGGGCCCTACTAGATCTACGAGGTCCTTGTGTTACCTGAGGAGACTGAGATTCCACAACACCTTGTGAATCTACATTTTTCTCTGGTACATCTACCGGTTCAATGTTTTCTTGTTGGGCTTGAACCTCTTCAAGCTCTATATTCCTCCCACTGCTTCCTTTGGAAATAAATTCCCTCTCTAGGAACGCAGCATCCCTGGAAACAAACACTTTATTGTCAGTAGGGTGGTATAGATAATATCCCCTTGTTTCCTTGGGATATCCAACAAAATAACATTTATCAGATTTAGGTCCAAGCTTATCAGGAAACATTTTCTTGACGTAAGCCTCACAACCCCAAATCTTCATAAAAGACAAATTGGGACGCTTCCCATACCATATCTCATATGGTGTCTTTTGAACCGCTTTAGATGGTACTCGGTTAAGTGTAAACGCGGCGGTTTCAAGAGCATGACCCCAGAAGGAAATTGGAAGATCAGCAAAACTCATCATTGATCGCACCATATCCAACAATGTGCGATTTCTTCTTTCAGACACACCATTATGTTGTGGTGTTCCTGGCGGAGTCCATTGTGATACAATACCACGGGCTCGCAGAAGGTCCTCAAACTCCTGGATTAAGTATTCTCCACCTCGATCGGATCGAAGTGCCTTAATACTTTTACCAAGTTGGTTCTGTACTTCATTCATGAAATCCTTTAACTTTTCAAGGGCTTCTGACTAATGCTTCATCAGGTAGACATAGCCATACCTACTGAAATCATCAGTGAAGGTAATGAAGTACTGACACCCATTTCTGGCATTAGATCTAAAAGGCCCACATACATTAGTATGTATGAGTCCTAATAGATCACTAGCTCTCTCACCTTTACCTGAAAAGGGAGTCTTGGTCATCTTACCCAATAAACAAGATTCACATGTCTCTATTGATTCATAATCAAAAGAGTCTAGATAACCATCTTTATGGAGTCTAGAAATGTGCTTCTCATTTATGTGCCTTAGACGACAATGCCAGAGATATGTTTTGTTTGAATCGTTGAGTTTTTGCCTTTTGGTTTTTACGTTGTATACACTTGTCTCCAAGTCTATCAAGTATAGACCATAAGACATAGGGGCACTTCCATAAAAGATCCCATCTTTAGAAATGGCACAATTTCCATTCTTAATAAGAAATTCAAATCCATCCTTGTCCAAATAAGAGACGGAAATGATATTCCTATTTATGGCAGGTACATAATAGAAGTTCTTCAACTCTATTATTAGCCCACTTGGTAGAGTTAACTCATAGGTTCCTACGGCACTGGCGGCAACTCTTGCCCCATTAGCAACACGTAGTTCAACATCGCCTTTCCCTAAAGGCCTACTTCTCTTAAGATCCTTCACATTTGAACAAATGTGAGATCTGCATCCGGTATCAAGTACCCATGATGAAGAAGTAGTAAAGTTAATCTCTATCATGTATACACTAGAAGTAGAGATCTCTATCTCTGACTTCTTCTTCCATTGTTCCTTCCATCCTCTCCATGTAGAAGAAATTGGTTTGGCAAGAGAACACTTCTCTCCCTTACCTACTTTCTTCTTCACTAACGCATTAAGCGTACATAGAGTGGATTCTAAGGCTCCTGGTATATCTGGATTGTGCGGAACACTTCTCACAGTCCTCAACCAGTTATGGAATTTATTCTCAATTAATTTGCCCATTTTAAAAGATGATTCTTTTGCCATTCTACAAGAGAAAATTTGCATTTGTCAAAACCTTTTTGATTTGATTTGAATAAAATTTGACAATAGTTAATTAGGCCTTTAATTAATTTTCACTCCCACTATTTTGATTCAAATTAACAGCCCTCACCATCAATTCAGAAGATTGCAGCGTACAATCTTCTAGTGGGTCAAGATCCTGAAATCCTCTGAGCCATGGACCAGCTAGGGCTATCACCTACAACTCAGATCTCTCAGGTAGGCAACTCTTACCAATCGCATCATATGCAACTCTTGAAAGATGTCATATGCAACTCTTTGCAATGATCATATCCATGCCTCAAGGTACTAGATCCCATCTAGATCACCTTGTTAAGTCCGACCCAAAGCCAACACGATGAACATGCACCCTGCTAGGGCAGACCCACACATTCATCCTTCACGCTTCCACGAGATAGATGGTGCACCACGCTAGGGCGTGCCCACACTTGGTCGATCAAGTTTTTCACGTGTGTCGCATTTGGAAGGCATCTAAAACTTAATATTTAATGAGGGATTTGGTTTTTATATACATATACATATCCAATCACCACAATATATAGTATGTATCATATACATGCTATATCCCATAGAAAACATGCAAAACGATAAAAGCAATGATTATGGCCATCCTATTGTGATTCCTCGAGCCAAGAGGAATCACGGTCATCTAGGTCTACATCACATGCAACCAGTACAAGATGAAATCTATGCCTGCCTTTCTGGGTTTGATCAGCTCATCTCCATGACTGATCGGCTCGCCATCAAGTTGGTTGTTCGGGTGCCACCAGCCAATCGACTGGTGCCTCCAGCCGATCGGTTCGCCAATCATTGTGCATCTCCTCAGGTCGCCACCCACTCGACTCATTCCTCGAACCGGTCGTCTGGATCACCAACTGATCAGTTCACTCCTTGAACCGATCGTCTCAGGTTGTCGCAGGTCGTTCACCGTTCTTTGACATAACAAGAAATAAAATCTATCCTATTTACAATTTAATTATGAAACCCTGAGTTACATTCGGGGGGAGCAAAGGTAGGAAAAGAATTCTCAAATTATTTCGAGTTACATCAGGAATAGGAGTAGGGAATCGGTGCACAGACTGAGATGCAAGCAACCACACAAACAACCACACACAGATATAGGGCTTTATAGGCCATAACCATGCTACACATCCACCACAAAACTCGTTTAAGGGTGACGCGTATCGAGTGAATTAATATTACATATCATATATGTATATTTGGGATTTGTGGATTGGACATGCATAAAGCTAATTTTATTCGCATCGTATGCAATAAATAAAGGTGACAAACCAAAATCGATCATATCGATAATCCTAAAATATAGAGCGGTTGACATGGATCTGATACCACTGTTGGGTTTTAGAGGAGGCAGAGAAGTCCGGAAAAAAAAATTCTCCCCAAAACCCAGAACATAAGGAATCGCGTCAACGTCTATACAATAGGAAAGATGGTTTGTGGATGCATACCTTGTCCCAAGCTTGCTTGGCGACAGTACCTCACGCCTTGGGTGGTCTTCACCTCCAGTCTTGGACGGTGTCTATGCAGCTCCTGGTCGTACCGCGACTGAAGACTCCTGGTCTCACCAAGACTGTCGGGATTGATAGTCGTCCTCCGAGCGGCAGAGGTCTCCCGCCTCTACAGTCGTCCACACGGACTGCCTGGAACTCCGATGTCCTTGTCGCATAAGGAACCGGAAGGAGTCACACCCTCCTGTTGGCGTACTAGTCGCCAACTCACTCTCCTTCTACCAATTGCAACTGCAGTTGTCTTTCCCTTGCTGTGCCTCCCTTTTCGGGTAGCACTTCCTCGGGCTCTCTCTCGATTACCAAAACCAGAGAGAACGACAACTTTGTAGAGCATCCAGCTTGCATTGAGTCATACTCTGAGAAGCCTCAATACCCCTATATATATAGGTGAGTCATGGGACAGGGTTCTCTATCCCCGGAAATATGGGACTAAAAGTAGGAGTAGAAGGGTTTGAGATTTTCCACAAAAGCAACCAACTCCCAACCTGAACCAGTCGTTTCACAACTGAAACGGTCGGTTGGGGACCTGAACCGGTCGGTTGGTGGTCCTGTTCGGTTCCGGATTGACTTTCCTTCTTTTGTTTCTAATTGGTATCGAATACCAATCCTTGTTCCAATCAAATTGGGCAAGTGAAACGCAAGGAAAATTCTCACCAATCCTACTTTCCCAACTTGCTCGGTTGCATCAGTTGAACCGATCATTTTAACACTTGAAGCAATCATTTCACCCTGACCTTGAGCCAATCGGCTCAACACTTGAGCCGACCGGTTCACCAAGCTCAGCCGACCGGTTCATCACATGAGCCGATCGGTTGGGAGTGCAGATTGCGCAGAATCAGTCAATTGTGATTTCAATTAATTCGATACTCCAATCAATGTGTTCAACACCTTGAACATTATGATTTTGAGCTATCAATTGATTGAGTGTTTAATTGAACTACTAAACTCCTTTAGTAATCAATCTAAACATTGCTTGTGGACAAAACTCCTCTTCCAGGTTAGATCCTATGTGTGTGACCCTGCAGGTCCATTTCACGTTGGCAGTGGAAGTCCATAACATTTATGACTTCACAAGCAAAGAGCGGTGCCTAGTCACACATCAGTGCTACCCCAGTGAAATAGAAAGTCAGAGAACAACTTTCAATCCTACAATCTGTGAATGGTGTTACAGTGAATGTATAATTCCTTTGTCACTGATATCCTGAATGAACTCGAGGCATGGAACAGTCATCCTGTCAACATTCATTCATTTCCTTGATCTCAGAGCAGACCGAGTGAGATGTGTGTGACATCAATATCACATATTGATTCACACGTGCATGTGCATGCCTTTCTCAATCCTACTCATCAAGTGGCCAAGAATATCAAACTCCCTCAGGAGGGAAAAATCCCATATCTATCACTCACCCCTCAAAAGCCCCATGTGTCAAAGCCACCCAATCATCACCTTTATAACAACCCATGTTTCAGGACTACGTTTGATGATGTCAAAGTGTACCCAACGACATGTGTTGAGTGTAGTGATTTCAGGTCTAAGAATCACACTCACCACAATCACTGTGAGAGCTGATTGTGACTACCAAGTCATGGTTCCATGTGTCACTCTCACGATGGGTCTGTCCGGTACCTTGTTCTCTAACAAGTACCTATGTGCTTGGTTTGATATCACTATATCATGACTAATGAGATTTTGTCATCAACCAACACACAATCTAGTCTTTAATGTTATTGATGTCTATGGTTATTTCCACAATAACAACCGATTAGGGACCAAACAAGAATGTATACTCTTAACATCCGTATGATCTCATCGTTTAGGTCATGAACCTAAAAGCATACGTCATTGAGTAAAACCATTCTTTAGACATCTATCATGTTACACCATCATCTTTGAAACAGTTTAAACATATAGATCGGAAATTTCCTTTATTATTATTCAAATCATTTACAAAGTATCCCATTACAATCATCATATGACTTGCTCTATGGGCATACATACCAACAATATGACCAAGGGATACTTGATACTTGTTACACAAGCATCTCACATAGATCACAAGGCACATTAAACATCATAGCTCATACCTGGCTATGCTCATCAACTTATGATACCTGCATGGTTAGTATACTTGATAACAACCATATCAATTACATATTAACACTATGAAATACAAGGGAAACACCACTATTCCCTCATTAGGGTTAGGGTTTCCCATTCTTTATCAATTAGGGTTTCTCATACTATTACCCAAAATTAGGGTTAGGATTTCCCATTCTTTATCAATTAGGGTTTCCCATACTATTACCTGAAACTAGGGTTAGGGTTTCCCATTCTTTATCAATTAGGGTTTCATGATCACTTTATCAAAGATCAAACCCTAATTCATACTCTACACTTATTAAAATATCAATGTATGCTCATTGCATGCTTATTACACAAGTATGAGTTTCTCTCTCGTCCTATCTAAGATGTTAATTACTCCATACTTTATTAAGTTGGCTCATCCTTTCACTAAAGTACATACACCTATGCTTATCATAGTGTATTCAGTTCATTACTTTCATAAGCATCAAATGACAATCACTCTAAGTGTACTATTCACCTAAGTACTTTAGAGGTACTTCCATTGTAATCAACCTTGAGATACTTTACAAACACTCATAGGGTTGTTTGATCTTACATGGTTTTGAGGATATTTGGTCTCTAAACGGTTTGAGATTATTTAATCTTCAAACAATCATAAAAACCCCTTAAACCTTCAAACGGTCTTGAAACCCCTTTGACCTTCAAACGGTCTTGAGATCCCTTTGACCTTCAAATGGTCTTGAGATCCCTTTGACCTTCAAACGATCTTGAGATCCTTTCATCTTCAAATAGTCTTGAGATCCCTTTGACCTTCAAACTGTCTTGAGATCCCTTTGACCTTCAAACGGTCTTGAGATCCTCTTTTGACCTTCAAACAGTTTAAAACCATTTGGACTAAATTAGGTTGAAACCGTTTTCACTCTAAAAGGTTTGAAACTGTTTGACCTATCCAAAGTTGAAACCGTTTGAACATGAAACGGTTTGAAACCATTTGATCATCCAGTGTTTGAAACTGTTTGACCTCTAAAAGGTTTGAAACCGTTTGGCCATCCAATGTATGAAACTATTTGACCTCTAAACAGTTTGAAACTGTTTGGCCATCTAATGTTTGAAACCGTTTGGCCTCTAAACGGTTTGAAACTGTTTGGCCATACATAATTGAAACCATTTGATATTGCTGATCTAGAGGTGTGTGCTAAGATGATGTCATCATCATCAAGCTTCAGACCTCCATTTCTACTATCCCTACAACTGATGGATTCCTTAATTCACAAATTACTCAAGAAAAATTTTGAGAAGAAGGAAAGATCAACATATATTGCAAGTTTGAAATCAAATAATAATATCATTGGGTTCAAGTTATATAACCCGCCTTCAAAGCAACTTCAAAGCTCCAAGATTTTTGTCTTTAATGGTGAAGATAGCTCCTCCAATTATCCACGGCATGTTCTCAACCCTTTTGCTGTAAAAGATTGCCAAAGTTGAGCATTGGATGGAAGAAAGAAGAAAAGAAGAGTTATAAATCGATTTTAGCCTTCAACCCAACGTTGAAGATGACCATGGATCTTACCTTAAGCTTGGGAAATGATCTCCTCCTTCTCCTTTGCTTCCTTGGTCGTTTGCCTAAGTGAGGAGTGAGTGTGGTGCGCAAATAGCCTTTCTAGTAGGTGAAAAATTGAGTGTATATAATTGAATTTGTAAGAGAGAGGGTAGGAGGGAAGTCATCAACCTTCCTTACTAGGAACCACATGCCCCCGACACTTCCTTATATCCAAAGATATCTTTCTTTTCCTTTAATTCTTTTGAATTATCCCTAAATTATAGTCGACCGTTTAAGCTCCTTAATGAATAAGATATTATTATCCATAAGCACCTTTATTTTAGCGGACATTACTTTTCAATTAAAAATGTAGGTAGATATTTTCACCTACTTGGGATTATCTTGGCGCCTCCAAGGTGTTTTGGATTCCATTTCATTATGGGATTTAACCCATAGCTTTTTATTTGATGGGTACTTCATTTAATTTATATATTTTTGCTACAAAATAACTTAGGTTTTCAATTATGCTTATTTCTTGATTATTTTATTATCAAGAGTATCATTTCTCAAATATGGTTCAAACAAGACGCCCCTTTCTTTTTATTTTCTCTAAATGATACCAAGAGATAGTAGGGACACTCTTGAGGTGGTATTTTACATATTCAACCCTAGGTTTTGGGTAAATTACAAATTACACCAAAACTAGTATTCAATGTACAAGTATTATTCAAACAAGCCCCTTTTTGGAATTTAGGCTTCCACAAACCATCCCTTAGCATCCTTTTCATTCTTATGATGATAAAGTATTTGATGAAAATTTATCATGTAACATTTTGCAAGGTAACCCCTTACATTGTGTAAATTGCACTTTAGTCCAAAACAAGCAAATATTGCTTCAACATTATTCAAATAGGACCAAAATTGAAACATAAGCTCTCCTTTAGTCTTAATTACTTTTCAAAAGATAAAGACAAGAATATAAATGACTTACTTAAGCAAAACTCCTAGGGGTAAAGCGTAACCCAGGTATGGGATGTTACAATACAATTATACTTCAAGCATATTATCCAATCAATGAGCAAATAAATAAATAAATCAACATTATAATATGCATATACATGAATCCTAAAGTGTCACCATCACATAATAATTACATGTAAATAGAATAAACCCTACTCGGGTCCTATTCTAGGGTTTAGGGTTGACTCGAGTTTAGGATTAGAATAAGAGTACAAACCCTATTTCACTCGCATAATAGTTTATTGGAGTTATAACTCCACTTAATCATCATGTGTTACCCTGATTGTCAAGTTAGGCCTTTTATGCCATTAGGGAAACTATGTGAAGTTATGGAACTTTAAGATCCTAATGAATAAGGAAATTAGTTTCTAAACCCTAATCATTAGATTCATCATATCCTTTTATTAGGAACACTGGATTACATTAAACTTATTAAAAACATAACACACGTTATGATTTTTAAACCTAATTTCTGATATGCATGATTTTCCATTTTAGATATCCAAATTATCATCATGATCATCTTTGATACCCATTATGTTAATCAATATCAGATAACATCTCAAATTAACTAGATGGCTGATTTAAGCATCATAATCACCAAAACTAGGGTTTTTATGTATATATTACATTATAAATTGTATATTCATGTATTTTTGGAAAAGGAAGCATAATTATGTCTCAAACATATTCTATTTGTGTTTCTCTCATTTTCTGATCATTTTGATATATATATAGTTGGTAATTCCTAGAAATTACTATTAAATAAGAAAAAATAAATGGTCATACCTTAATTATTGGCCACATGGCACCACATCCAGTGGAAGCCCCATACCAAGCTTCCCTACTCCTCCTCCATAGCTAGAAGCATTAGGCAGCCGCACATGGCCTTCCTCTTCCACTGTGGCCATCTATAGGGTTTTAAAGCTTCTCACTACTTCATAGCTATTGATGGCATTGAGTCCTCCCTCCTTTCATTCCAGGCCAACTTGTCATGCACGCTCCAGGTAGAGTCCATCAGACCTTCTCAGATCCCTAGGCCAGCCGGGGTGGCTGACACCTATCCCTATGGTCAAGTTTCCCTAGCAACAGTCCACCTGGGTCCTCTGGCGGATAGGTGACCACTGATGCCAATGCCAGAAAGGGAAGGCAATGCATTGTTCTAGGTTTCAAGTTTGTGGTCGCGTTCCTTTAGGGCCCGAGCATTTTCAGTTGCAAACTTGCAGATCTGTCCGAGCAGACTCATCAATGGAGGAAAGGAATAAGATAGGGAGTTCAAGTGACCAAGGTTTGATGCAGAGGCTCACCGAGGATACTACAACCATGGCTTGGAGTTCATGGTGGCCAAAGATCTTCCTAGGGTTTCTATATATATGCATACCATCAAAACCCTAATGTTTTCCAACATAAGAGAAAGGAAGGAAGAGGAAGTTGGCTGCAGGCCATGGGTTACACTCTTTGATCACGAGACACAAGGATTGTTGTCTGGGAAAGTCCAAAGTTCTTTATTCGTACAACTCTATGTGAGAGTGATAGAGTATCGTGGGTTAGGTTTAAAAGACAATGTAAAATCTATTAAAAAGGCATCACTTTTAAGGCCACTCAACACTTAACTAAGGAAGGATATTTCCCCCTTTTATTCATTTGTCATAGGCATACGAATCCAAAGTACTTCCTTTATTATCTCTCTCTCTCTATAACTTTCACCAAGACCTTTCCTAAATAAATCATCCATAATAATTGGTTGAAACCCAAAAATCCATAAATAAAGAACATAAATACATAAAATAAGGAACATAAATACATAATAATTGGTTGCCCATATTGTAACATCCTAGGATTTGAGGCCTCAGATAAAATGATCTTAAAAGGAATGATTGGACTACCCATATCACCAAGGTGCACCTCCTTTTCTGGGAGCCCATCACTAAAGAACTCCATAGTTAAGCATGCTCATCTTAGAGTAGTACTAGGATGGGTGACCAGTCCATAAGTTGACCCTGACTTGCATGTGAGTGAGGACAAAGCACGCAGTTAAGGCTAGTGGTGATCTATGGGCCATTCGTCATTCCTAAAACTCTACTAGAGCCTAGGGAAATGGGCCTGAGCGTTACTGTAACGACCCCGCCTCCCGGTAACCCCCAATTAAGGGAGACCCGGAGGGTCGGTGCCGTTATCCATTATACAGGATCAAAGGTTCGACAAATAATCAATAACAATTAATAAACTTTACCGACTAACTGAAAACTAGTATAAAATAAAACTTTATTTACCTTTTGAAATCTGGGATTTATAAACTTCTATCCATGAAGAGGTTACTCTAACTAATCCTCCTGTGTACGTTACTTCTCATTTTATTCCACATATGCCACTTTACTGTTTGTTCTTTTCATTTGTACCTAAAACGCCGACAAACAAAACGTCGGTCAGTATATCGAAATATACTGGTATGTGGGGACAGCCAAAAGTTTGCACATATGACTAACAACTTAATAATCACAATCAAATTATTTAACAAGCCAATTTACACATTCCAATATGACATTCTCCACCGCTTTTGCCCTAACCCTGGCATACCCACCTTAGGGTGCCCTTTGCCAATGACTTAAGGCCACCTTCTTGGTGCCTGGGGGTCACCACTCATGGTGCCCACTAGTCATGCAATATCATAGGCCACCTTCTTGGTGCCTGGGGTCACCACTCAAGGTGTCCATTGGTCTACCCATCTGGGCCTGACCTTTGGCATCATCCATCAGGGTGGCATGTAGGTGCGAGAATCCATACTTCTATTATTAATGTGATAATCATAGTGACTTTATAATTTGCAAATATGAATCATCCAACCAATTTAATTGCAATCAATGCGATTAACCATCTGACAAACATGCGGAAAACTAATGCGGTTATTCATAAGCGTAACCACATACCTGTTAAGCAGACTTGAAAAAGAATAGTCCAATCAACAAGGCAAGCAAGCATTCAATAAGATCCTGAAACAAACATCCAATATCTTCTATCATGGATCATGGTATCCAAGTCTAATAGACCTATTCGAGCCCTAGGGTTACTATTTCATTTTTAGGGTTTCTATTGCAATTAGGGTTTCCTTTCATCTTTTACTATTTTAAACCCTAATTATTCACAAAAGTTATTAAGGTTATCCCTTTACAACATTTAACCTTATTTTCGAATTAAAGGCATCATTGTCCATTAATTAAACCCATTAAACTTATCTTACATTAAAACTATCATTTTTATCCTTTTAATCCATGACAGGATCATTATGCTTATTTATCATCAATGTGTAATGCATTATACTCTATTACTCATATGAACGTTATTAATCACCAATTCTACCTTGATTCATGAGAAAACCCTAATTACTTCATTTAGGGTATTTATCCATCAATTAAGAACTTTAATGCTCGAAATAGTCTTAGATTCAGAATATTCCATCTTTAATCATGAAATTAATCAATTAAAGCCATTAATAGTCAAATTAGTCAACATTAGGGTTTCAAGGCCCATTAAAGCATATTCATGCATATGAAACTCTAAAATAACCAAATTACGTGCAAAGTTCATCCTTTTTATTCTTAATGTTCCTTTTTATTATTAACAGACTAATATCAACTTTAATGATCCATTGAACCCTAATAAACACATTAAGTATATCAAAAATAGGGTTCCTTAATCATCATTACATTAAAGTTAATAACTTATACCACTTTTCGAATTGCAAGCAGAATTAGGATTCAACTATATTTTATTTAGACTCCTCTCGATTTTCTGAGCAAGATTCATATATTATTCGCCTTTATCCGAGCTACGGTTTACGAGATATGAATTTTGCAAAAATCTACTTACTTGGCCAATAGCATGCTGACACGTCAGCATAGCCATGCAGCGCGCCCCTTTGGGAAATATTTCGAAAAGTCGACTTTGCCCTTGCGTAAGTGAAGTCTTATACAGCCCGCGGAGGGGCAATTTCGTCCAATGCGGCCTTTGCCTCCTTCAACCTTGCGCAACCCTAGCCGTGCCGCTCTAGCCGCGATCTGCAGCTGTGCGTCGGCTTCGGCTCCCTTCCTCCGACCTCGGCGACCTCTCCCTCGGGTTCCCTTACGTCCGCCGCCCCCTACCGTGCTCAACCATGCCCTCAAACCACTGTTGTGGTGGCGCTACTAGCCCAGCAAGGTGCGGCCGACCTGCAACCTTCTTGTCCGTCGTGCAGGGTCCAGAGCAGCTTTGGGACGGTCGGACTCCTTTCTGGGGGTCGTGGGAGCGTCGCACTTCATCCTCACCTCCAGCCCCAGATCGTAGTCGCACCAGGGTCGCGCTAGCACCCCTAGTTAGGGTTACGAAGAAGATGAAGGAGAATAAGAAGGAAAGAAACGTGGGTTTCTTTTGGGCTCGAACCAAAGGGTCTCCCCTTTATATAGGGGTGATTACAGAAGCCCTAGGTCGGCTATATAAGAAACTGAGAACCCTTTTCCAAAATAGGAAGTCAATCCTTCCTAAGAGAACTACTATTCTCTCTCTTCTTTAACCATGGTTATACTCTATTATAAGGATATTAGGAAATCCGAAATTCCCTTTCCTTCACTCTCTTTATTTGCCCTTTTAATCTATTGGAACGAAATCCTCTTTTCATTAAATAGGAAAATACTTTCCTTTTATCAAAAATCACAAAATTCATTTTTAATGTACCACATTATGCTCTTATTTTGCTATCTTGGTATTTTCTCTCTCTTTCCTATTTATTGGGGTTCCTTGAATCCCAAGAAACTCAAAGATCTCGAAATTCCTTGTTTAAGGAACACTCATTATCATTAAATGCATCAATATGCATTATTCTCATTATCTTGCTTATTTCTAATTAAAATAGTTCCTGTTAAGGATTTCTCTTTATTTCTCTTTTATTTTCCTCATAGGTATTCCTTTTAATATTAGGAATCCTTGGGACACGAAATTCCTCTAAGGATTACCCATTCATTCCTCTTTTCACATATTTTCCATATTTCACATATGTTTTCAATTCCCTTATTTAACAAGGAAACACTTAATTGTTATTTTCTTTTCTTATTGCCTTTTCTTTACAACTTTGGACTCCTTGGAACCCAAGGAATCTAAGAGGCACGAAATCCTCTTTGGATTTGCCTTCTAGAGGTTTCCACACCTTTCTTATCTCAAATTCTCAGTTATTCATTAATTAATTGAATATCCTTGTTATTGGGCCCAATAGCCAACAAAGCCCACAAATCAAACAACAAGGCTATTGTAAATGAAGTCCATGCATTCATCCATTATTTGTTCATTTATCTCTATTATGAGAAATTAAATTTCTCAACAACTGAACCCAAAATTTGGGGTTGTAACATCCTTCCCCTCTTATGAGAATTTTGCCCTCAAAATTCCATCAAGCAAGCAAACAAACAGGATAAGCCTTTCATATGTCCATCATGGCTCCCATGTGGCTTCACCCTTTCCATGGTGTTTCCCAAGAACCTTCATTATCGCATATGCTTTCATCTGAGTTCTTTCTTACCTTAGTATATCGTACCCTCATAGGTGACTCAGGACTTTTCAGCCTTTCAAAAGCTGAATAGGTTCAGGGCACAACACCTGGCTTGGGTATCTCACATAGTGCTCTAGATCGGACTCATGCAACACATCATTTATCCTGTGGGGCAAAGATAAACACAATCATATCCACCCATCCATCTCAAATGGACCCATATATCGGGGACTCAGCTCTCTCAGCTGTAGCTTAGAGGGGTCGGATTTTCACATTATATTCCTCCACAGTGAACTGCATGTCAGTCTGCTTTGCATCAGCTCATGACTCATGTCACCATTGGGCTCTCTCTCAGCCATTGCATGATCAAAGCGACTTCATCTGCACACACCTGGGGTTCTTTTCTGACCTTCGCGAGGCCTCCTTCACCAACATCATCATAATGAAGTGGTGACCGACACAACCTCCCAATAGAACTTCTTGCATCCCGATAAAGGCTATGGTGATTGACATCACATCTTAAGAACTGTCTCTATATATCACCCTAAATGAGCACACATGCTCTCATCAGACCCTCTAGTCCGGATCATACTGTCTATTAGTATGGGGTGATAAACTGTACAAACACTGAGCTCATCATGTATCTATTTCCACCTCATGGAAGTGAACCTTTAGGTCACATCAAGAACCTTTGAACTCGCATCATGACGTAGTTGAACCATCTCATTTCATATGCAGTTCAACTAGATCTGTCCCTTGACAGAACTCTTCCTTTCTTATGTCATCTAGGTAAGGCGATCTTCCATAACCCATATTTTATCTTGACCTTCTTGGTCTAAGAGAGACTCACAACATCCATAGTGATGTACTCCCATTCCCTCTGGGGAACTCTTTATACGATATATCCATGCAATGGGTTAATGGTGTTCGTCCTTCACTTCCTAGCTTGCATGGCCACATGCTGCATGCAACTTTGTTTTATGCATTCAAATTGCTACCATCACTTACTATCTTTGTAGTACCAAGGTATATCATGTCCTCATGTATTGTTATGATTCCTCAAGCTTGATGCCTCGGAAACCCTAAACCACTTTAATCAGGGTTTCATCACTTTCTTTTCCAATGAAGTGAATTTGAGGTTCTAACACCATCCTTTCACTACATCAAGGACTAGACTGACTAGCCAAACAATCATTAACTTGTTAACCAAAACACATCTTCTTTCCAAACGTAGGGTTAGCCTAACAACTCCTTTCTAACCAAACCGGGTAGCTCTATCTCCACCAGAGCATCCATTACCACTTCACATCTTTCGGTATTAATTAACGTTGAAGACGTACTCTTCCATGTATTCTACTTATCATCTCATCTCAAACTCTAAGTTTGTCTTCATCAAGAAACTCATACTCACTGTGATCGAACTCGACCTTGGTTAATCTGCAAATTCCAGATAGTTCCTGATAAAATATCCTCATAAGCTGGCTACACTACCTCTCTTAGTGTTTACGAAACATCCATGTATCATTCCTTCCACATCTCTATCATTATTCCTTATAGCGACGTTCCAACTCACAACATCCTTATCCTTGGTGTATGGCATGCATACTGTCCTATCCCTCACTCTCATAACAAGAAGAAATAAGCATTTGGCGGCCGTCCAAATACAGAGTTCTTCCTATTCCAAGAGTAGGGATGGTACAGCCCACTTCTCCAGTACACCTTCAAGTCTCCGTTGAAACGTGCAACTCATGTCTCAATATCTCAATCATCATTATATCAAAGTTACTTTCATGGAAAACTAGCCTCGAACCTACTTGGGTTTACACACAATCCTTCGGCATATCCTCTAGGTCTATAGGGTGCCGGCACTTTTGGAGTCATCCCTCTTCCCATATGCACCAGAGAGTGCCCTACTCACTTGCCCTTTGGGTCACATGAGTTAATGAAGGTGATCAATCTCCTAACCCATGGCCCTCAGACAATGATAGCTGTTACCTCCCGACCCTATGGTCATGTGCAACTTGGGAATTAGGCAACTCCGTCTTTCATCGGTCTTATCCCTACCTGACCCTAGGATAGACTTGGGATTCTCCTATAGTACAGGTCTGACTTAGAACCTTACCCAAGCCTTCATCATCTCTTTCTGCATTCATGACTAACTTTCATCCCTTCACAGGGGTCATGGTAACCTGCCTACCTTGGTCAGGCCCCATACCGGTTACTCCCATGGTAACACGTCCACGCACTTAGAGATGGTTATCTATGGGCCTATAGGTTCATTTTCATACCATGTACTCTTCACTTAGCTTCTCAAGATCCTATGAGACCTCTTCAGGTCACCTCAAAATCGACAGAACTGGTACACACCCTACCAAAGGGTCCTCTCCCAGGATGGGAGGAAACTACAACCCGTGACCGCAAGGTCACAACCATCCTTAAGGTTTTCATCCATATGAGCATGCTTAAACCAACCACCACTAAGGCACAAGCGTACCTACGAAACCATGCTAAGTCACACTCATTCTCTTTCCTCATCATCAGATCAACTTATTCGTGAGGGGTTCATCAAACATACCCTTACCTGAAGGGGTTTTTCTCTACACATTAAGAGTACCATGATCGAAACTATACCGACTCAAATCTCAACATGAGCATCAAGTACACTGCTTCCCCTCTTAGGCCTAGGAACCCTATGTTCACTTTTGGGTATCCAACTGCATGTTCAAACTCTTAACCATGAATCAAGCATGTTCAAGATATGTCATGTACTTTCATGATCTTTCTACTCAACACTTCAGAGTTGATTCCTCTTCTTGGACAACTACTAGGTATAAAACCTCACCACTGGTGCCTTAACCTCCTCAGGGTCAAAAGCACTCTCTATCTCATCTAGTAGGTAATCACTTGTACCATAGGTACTCGAAGCATCATCCTCCCTCTAGGGTTTGGTTACTCTCAAGCTAACCAAGACATCATCAACCTCCAGGGATCATGCATGAGGCGACCATTATCATCCACTTAGGTCGCATCCTTCTCGACTCCCACTGTTTCTCAAGTTTCGGGGTTTTAGGCTTCCAACTTTCTTGGCCAAGGTCTGCTCCCTTTCTCTAGAGCTAATCCTACAACCAACCTCTCTATAGGAGGTCCTGTCTTTATGAAGGATCAAACTCCTGAGCACGCCCTTATTTGAATGAAGCCTATACTCAAACTTATGTTTACTCAAGGTTATCCATAACCCCATATGTTTATCTCATAAGCCATCCATCATGATCCCTTGACTAGGGTTTCGTTTAATGTCGCCATTACTGATGCACTCTGGGTACAAGTTATATCCTACTGGCAACAACCCTATAGGTTCTTCTCTAACCTCATCCATGAAGGAGTTACCCTTCGCTCAAACACGCACGACCCTCTCCAGGGTTGGGTTGCCAAAGGTACTAGGTTATCCAACCTCTCATGGCTCGTGTGATGATCCCAAGGCATGTCCAACCAAACACTCGGTCTAACTCATCATGTCATCTCTATCTCTAACCTTCACTTAGGGTTAGGATTACCATCATCCTCAAAGGATGTGCTAGGTTTCTACCTTTGATGGAGGTCTCTACCTCAAAGACTAACTCTCTCTACCCATCCTCCTGCCAAGGAGGTCTATCCTCAAGTCTCTCCTGAGGGCAATGACAACTCATGTCATACGACCTAAGCATGTATCTATTCCTTTTACGCTTACTCTATTAAGCTTATGTCCATGACATCTTATTTACATGCTTTTTATTAATTTGGTGGAGGATTCCTTAATCCTTATCAACCTTACCCATACCTCAAGAGGGTGAGGAAAAGAGAGAAAACCCTAATCCTTAAGGTCCTTAACAGAATTTGAGTTGAGAAAGGATGAACGAGATGAGAGAGTCCTAAAAGGTATCTTATTTCGATTCATACCCTAAGACTTTGGCCAGGCAGTCACACGGATCCGGGAGTCCTCGTATTCCGACTAGCGGTGCGGAGGAAAATATTGCCAGCCCCCGGTCGTGATCCTTTTCTAGACACCTCTGTCTTTCGGATAATCATCTAATAACTCCCTTGGGTTCTACTGAATTTGTAAAATTTAATAATTATTAAAGATTAGATGAGGAACCTATGCTCTGATACCAATTGTAACGACCCCGCCTCCCGGTAACCCCCAATTAAGGGAGACCCGGAGGGTCGGTGCCGTTATCCATTATACAGGATCAAAGGTTCGACAAATAATCAATAACAATTAATAAACTTTACCGACTAACTGAAAACTAGTATAAAATAAAACTTTATTTACCTTTTGAAATCTGGGATTTATAAACTTCTATCCATGAAGAGGTTACTCTAACTAATCCTCCTGTGTACGTTACTTCTCATTTTATTCCACATATGCCACTTTACTGTTTGTTCTTTTCATTTGTACCTAAAACGCCGACAAACAAAACGTCGGTCAGTATATCGAAATATACTGGTATGTGGGGACAACCAAAAGTTTGCACATATGACTAACAACTTAATAATCACAATCAAATTATTTAACAAGCCAATTTACACATTCCAATATGACATTCTCCACCGCTTTTGCCCTAACCCTGGCATACCCACCTTAGGGTGCCCTTTGCCAATGACTTAAGGCCACCTTCTTGGTGCCTGGGGGTCACCACTCATGGTGCCCACTAGTCATGCAATATCATAGGCCACCTTCTTGGTGCCTGGGGTCACCACTCAAGGTGTCCATTGGTCTACCCATCTGGGCCTGACCTTTGGCATCATCCATCAGGGTGGCATGTAGGTGCGAGAATCCATACTTCTATTATTAATGTGATAATCATAGTGACTTTATAATTTGCAAATATGAATCATCCAACCAATTTAATTGCAATCAATGCGATTAACCATCCGACAAACATGCGGAAAACTAATGCGGTTATTCATAAGCGTAACCACATACCTGTTAAGAAGACTTGAAAAAGAATAGTCCAATCAACAAGGCAAGCAAGCATTCAATAAGATCCTGAAACAAACATCCAATATCTTCTATCATGGATCATGGTATCCAAGTCTAATAGACCTATTCGAGCCCTAGGGTTACTATTTCATTTTTAGGGTTTCTATTGCAATTAGGGTTTCCTTTCATCTTTTACTATTTTAAACCCTAATTATTCACAAAAGTTATTAAGGTTATCCCTTTACAACATTTAACCTTATTTTCGAATTAAAGGCATCATTGTCCATTAATTAAACCCATTAAACTTATCTTACATTAAAACTATCATTTTTATCCTTTTAATCCATGACAGGATCATTATGCTTATTTATCATCAATGTGTAATGCATTATACTCTATTACTCATATGAACGTTATTAATCACCAATTCTACCTTGATTCATGAGAAAACCCTAATTACTTCATTTAGGGTATTTATCCATCAATTAAGAACTTTAATGCTCGAAATAGTCTTAGATTCAGAATATTCCATCTTTAATCATGAAATTAATCAATTAAAGCCATTAATAGTCAAATTAGTCAACATTAGGGTTTCAAGGCCCATTAAAGCATATTCATGCATATGAAACTCTAAAATAACCAAATTACGTGCAAAGTTCATCCTTTTTATTCTTAATGTTCCTTTTTATTATTAACAGACTAATATCAACTTTAATGATCCATTGAACCCTAATAAACACATTAAGTATATCAAAAATAGGGTTCCTTAATCATCATTACATTAAAGTTAATAACTTATACCACTTTTCGAATTGCAAGCAGAATTAGGATTCAACTATATTTTATTTAGACTCCTCTCGATTTTCTGAGCAAGATTCATATATTATTCGCCTTTATCCGAGCTACGGTTTACGAGATATGAATTTTGCAAAAATCTACTTACTTGGCCAATAGCATGCTGACACGTCAGCATAGCCATGCAGCGCGCCCCTTTGGGAAATATTTCGAAAAGTCGACTTTGCCCTTGCGTAAGTGAAGTCTTATACAGCCCGCGGAGGGGCAATTTCGTCCAATGCGGCCTTTGCCTCCTTCAACCTTGCGCAACCCTAGCCGTGCCGCTCTAGCCGCGATCTGCAGCTGTGCGTCGGCTTCGGCTCCCTTCCTCCGACCTCGGCGACCTCTCCCTCGGGTTCCCTTACGTCCGCCGCCCCCTACCGTGCTCAACCATGCCCTCAAACCACTGTTGTGGTGGCGCTACTAGCCCAGCAAGGTGCGGCCGACCTGCAACCTTCTTGTCCGTCGTGCAGGGTCCAGAGCAGCTTTGGGACGGTCGGACTCCTTTCTGGGGGTCGTGGGAGCGTCGCACTTCATCCTCACCTCCAGCCCCAGATCGTAGTCGCACCAGGGTCGCGCTAGCACCCCTAGTTAGGGTTACGAAGAAGATGAAGGAGAATAAGAAGGAAAGAAACGTGGGTTTCTTTTGGGCTCGAACCAAAGGGTCTCCCCTTTATATAGGGGTGATTACAGAAGCCCTAGGTCGGCTATATAAGAAACTGAGAACCCTTTTCCAAAATAGGAAGTCAATCCTTCCTAAGAGAACTACTATTCTCTCTCTTCTTTAACCATGGTTATACTCTATTATAAGGATATTAGGAAATCCGAAATTCCCTTTCCTTCACTCTCTTTATTTGCCCTTTTAATCTATTGGAACGAAATCCTCTTTTCATTAAATAGGAAAATACTTTCCTTTTATCAAAAATCACAAAATTCATTTTTAATGTACCACATTATGCTCTTATTTTGCTATCTTGGTATTTTCTCTCTCTTTCCTATTTATTGGGGTTCCTTGAATCCCAAGAAACTCAAAGATCTCGAAATTCCTTGTTTAAGGAACACTCATTATCATTAAATGCATCAATATGCATTATTCTCATTATCTTGCTTATTTCTAATTAAAATAGTTCCTGTTAAGGATTTCTCTTTATTTCTCTTTTATTTTCCTCATAGGTATTCCTTTTAATATTAGGAATCCTTGGGACACGAAATTCCTCTAAGGATTACCCATTCATTTCTCTTTTCACATATTTTCCATATTTCACATATGTTTTCAATTCCCTTATTTAACAAGGAAACACTTAATTGTTATTTTCTTTTCTTATTGCCTTTTCTTTACAACTTTGGACTCCTTGGAACCCAAGGAATCTAAGAGGCACGAAATCCTCTTTGGATTTGCCTTCTAGAGGTTTCCACACCTTTCTTATCTCAAATTCTCAGTTATTCATTAATTAATTGAATATCCTTGTTATTGGGCCCAATAGCCAACAAAGCCCACAAATCAAACAACAAGGCTATTGTAAATGAAGTCCATGCATTCATCCATTATTTGTTCATTTATCTCTATTATGAGAAATTAAATTTCTCAACAACTGAACCCAAAATTTGGGGTTGTAACAGTTACAAATGGTATCAGATCCATAACCCCTCCAGTAGGTGGGGCCCACATAGGCACGTGGCATGCCAGTCTTGAGCCATGCGGTCTAGGAAAGTTGCAAAGGGATGTCCATGGTGATGTAGCCACCCTTGTGTTGGTATTTCGTGATCGAGAGTTGGGTGTTTGTGGGCCATTGTGGGTCTGCACTGAGATGGGGCGATATTATGAAGCCATATAGTTGAGCCTTGACGAGGACATCAAGAGTCTAAGTGGGGGAGATTGTAACATCCTAGGATTTGAGGCCTCAGATAAAATGATCTTAAAAGGAATGATTGGACTACTCATATCACCAAGGTGCACCTCCTTTTTCGGGAGCCCATCACTATAGAACTCCATAGTTAAGCGTGCTCATCTTGGAGTAGTACTAGGATGGGTGACCAGTTGGGAAGTTGACCCCCACTTGCACGTGAGTGAGGACAAAGTGCACAGTTAAGGCTAGTGGTGATCTGTGGGGCCAGTCGTCATTCTTGAAACTCTACTAGAACCTAGGGCAGTGGGGAGCATTACACATATATTTTAGATTATTCTTTTAACTCTCACCTTGGCATCTCTTCAAAACCAATTATCCTCATTCCATGACAAGCCATCAAAACCTTTTTTAAGTCATATTTATTAATTGGGATTTATTGGGATGTATGCCCCATACCATACTTGCCCTTTTTAACCATTTTATTGAAACAACTGCCATTATTTCATAGAATATCCTTTTTCTCCCAATTTCTAGAATTCTCTTCCCTTTAGCTATTGTTTCCAAGTATACAAAGGTTGAATCAAGATAATGTTATTTGGTGCATCAACATTTGGTGGCCACTCTTGGCAAGATAACTACTTCTTTAATTATCCAAAACACCATGTATTTTATTTTCTCTTGAAAACTTGACAATTTTATCATAATTCACTTATTTATTTATTCATAAAGCCATCACTATTTATTTATGTGCAAAACCTCTTATTTATTTAACTTGTTCCACAAGCACCCATCCCACAAAGGTGATCAACATTATTATTTCATCAATAACACCATTAGAGAAGATTATTTATCCAAATATGACTTTATATTTATATAATTCAATTTTACCAAAATTGAAGATATAAAAAAGACCAACATGGATGGTAATGTCCAAACATATAAGGGGAGAATGGCTGCAAAATATTCAAACAAGTTCAAATTGTTGAACATGATGAAATCTTTTCACTAGTTGCCATGGTTAAGTCCATCAGGATAATGCATGCCATTGCAACTTAGTATGACTATAAGATTTGGATAAATGGATATTTAAACTGAATTACTTAAAAAGGATTCGTAGAGGAATTGTATGTAACACAACCTGAAGGTTTTATGAATATAAATATTTCAAATGAAGTCTATAAGCTACAAAGGTCAATCTATGGATTGATGCAAGTTTCTCAGAGCTAGACTATTCTATTTAGCAAGATAGTCAAAGAGTCTGACTTTAGTCAGGATAAAGATGAAAGTTCTTATTACAAGAAATTTAGTGGGAGCATATTTATATTCCACATAATGATGGGGAACGACGTCCTTATCCTAAAAATAATAAAACTTGGATGGGAAGTACCTTCTTTATGAAGAGTTTAGACGAAGTATCCTATATGATAGTAATCAAGATCTATAAATACAGATCTAGAAAACTTCTTGACTTGAGACATAGCACATACATTGGCAAGATTCTGAAGGGGTTCAACATGTTAGACTCAATGAAAGAAAATCTATCCATGTTCCATGGGATTAGTCTCTCTAGAGTCGAGTATCCTAATTCATGTGAGGAATGGGAAAACATAAGTAAGATGCCATATGCATCAGCAATTGGATCTATCATGTATGAAATATTATGTACTCATCTTGTTGTCTCATATATATTGAACATGATGAGTAGATACCTATCAGATCCTAGTGAAAGTCACTTGTAATGACCCCCCACTTTTGAGTGTCCAAAGGACCTTAAAGTCTAGGATCGTTACTCTAATTTCCAGGAACAAATTTAACAATTAATAAACATCAATAAATAATCACCATTAAATTAACATTGGATGAATACATAACTTCAAATTTTACTCCTCAAAGCAGCTACATGAATTTTTAATAGAAAAAATTACCTTATATAAGATAATAAATATTAAACTATCTAATCCTCCTACATAGCTTCATTACCTTCCATGGATTTCATCCTTACCTTCATGTTTGTATCTTATGTATCGACTACCTAAAACACTGACAAACAAAATGCAGTTAGTGTGATAGAGTGAACTTTTGATGATTTGGAGTACCCAATTAGATAATCATGTCCATGGATTTCATATGGGAATGATTGTTTTGAAAGTATATACACATGCATTTTGATCATAAAAAGGTGATTCCTTTAGTTTGCAAGAGTTTAGGAATAGTTCCATGTGGATATTATATTCGATGAGACTTTATTAATCTTTTTGGAATAATTAATTGATTGGTCAATTAGTGATAACTTGGCATCCAAATGTAGAAAGAATGGTTCTGAAACTATGGTTCGAGTTTCATCTTTTTGGGATGGTCACAGAGAGAGATGTTGAGGTTTTAGATGATAAAATAATGTATGTAATTGAAGGGTTGATAATTAGAAGCATGGTATATGGTTTATGACTTAAAGCCATATCTTACGAAGTCACGCTTCCAATGAGTAATGACTAGGCATCCCTTTCTAAAGCCATGGATCTAGACCAGTAGAGGCTAAATCTCAACCACACATGAGGGATCAAGAGCTAGGATGTTGTATTATACCTAGTGGTTAGTTGCTTGGTCATAGGCAGTGATAGTTCAGGAGGTAGTGGCTTGGAGAACGTGGGATAATAATAGATGATGGACGATCCGTTGGTCTCGACTCGTTAAGATGAACACCACGACCGGTGGTCACTGAGTAATTGGAAAGGAAGAACAGACCTCCTTCCCTCCCCTTCTCCATTACAGTAAGAAGTTGGGTACGAGAAAGAAAAGAGGAGGCTCCAGCGGCAGCCCACCAGTCCGGAAGCGATGGAAAACAAAGGAGGCAGTGATGGGAAATGCTAAGAAGAAGGGTAAGTCGATGAGGAGCCGAGGAGCAAAGCAACACTGGTGATAGCTTGCTGGCTAGGTGATGAGAGCCCCATCGAAGCCAATGAAGTACCCCCTCCTTTGGGTCTGCCATGGTAGCAGCTGGGCGGCGACACCTCTGTGAAGGACGAGACCCACACCCGCGGACAGGGGGGCACTAGTCCAGCAATGCGAAGCAGAGATTAGGTGGAGCTAGGGCGACTCACATGCCATTGAAGATCTTCCCTCAAGGTGGTGGCTGTCGTGGATGAAGAACAAAGTCCACAAGCAACGCACGCATGGCACAAGCGAGCAGATTTGGTGAAGAGGAGGAGACCTTGGCTGATCTCTAGCCGATGCTCCAGTCCAGTGGTGACACTCGCACAGGCAGCAAGGCCAAGCCCAACGGTGGTGGCTTCACTGAGGCATCGTAGGACTTCCAAGCAACCACAGGAGGCGATCAGGAGGCATCAAGTCCTTTTTAGTGGTGCTGGATAGGTAGACTAGAAGAACGATAGGAGATTGACCTCTCTCCGAAGGTCCAAGCCACGAAGGTGGCTTGCACCATAGACTCACGCCCAGGCATCGAGCAGAGATGCAAAGAAAAGAGAGAAAGAGGGCAACTCATAACCGGGTCCAGCCCAAGTCAAAATTGTCCAGTTCAATCATGAACTTAGATTTCCAAGGCAAAGGAATTACACCTCTCACAGGCCATGTAGTGACACGTGCACGTGATTCGTCCAAAAAGGTAAATAGTCTGGAAATGCTCAGATCTTCAATAATTCATAGAAATTAGTACGTTTATCAGAAAAATACAAACAAGGTACCATTTTTTCTCATAAGAATGCGTAGAATAACTTGAAACCATAATATCAGGCTTTTTATGCACGTATATCAGTAATATCATGTAAGATGTGTAATGCTTGTTTAATGGATAATCAATAGCAAATGATGACATAAAATCATGGAAAAATATCAGTAAGTCCATAATTATGTATAGAATGCATATGATGTCAGATATGGTCATGTTGATGTACTAAATTATGTAATTTGATTAATATGTCTAATTAGGGCTAATAACACTAAAGATGATGCAATTAATACATGCATGCTCAATAAATGATGATATTTATAGAAAACCCTCATATCTATAACTGGAAGATAATATATAAATCTGAGATCAATTATATACATGAAATTCATATTATATGAAGAGAACCCTTAATACATGTGATGTAACCCTAATATGGTTAATGAATGTGACATAATGTTAAATACGTTCACATAATAATGTGACACATGAGTATATCCAGTTGATGAATTGTAATCTGGAAAATGAAATCAGCAGGATAAATATAAGACAAGAATTCAAGTGATATGGAAATATACTAAAGAAATAAGCTAAATCCTAAAATGGATATAATTAGGGTTGAGATGATGAGAACCTGATAGTATATGATCTTGTCTTAATCAGGGTTTGACCAGGGATACAAGTTGACTCTTGGATATATGTGATGATTAAGTTTATCTCTTGATCAATGTATGTCATTACCTCTTGCTTGGCTTATTATGCATTATGATTGTGTTATATGGTAGTAAATACTTGGCATATGGTATTGATTGGAATGATTGTCTTGTATGATATGTTGCTGGAATTTCCATATTTATGGCTATAAACACTTACAAAAATAATATAGATGTTCCATCATAATATAGCTCATAAACCACTTAGTGGTAGAGAGCATGCATAATGATCACAAACCACTTGGTGGTAGATCATATGATGTTTGTATAATGATCACAAACCACTTGGTGGTAGATCATAAGGCTTAAAGACATCAAAGCCACTTGGTGGTAGACGCACGAGATATATAATGGAAATGTGCTTAAAATATATGTGTTCTCTTTTGCTAATGAATATCTTTGTGCAAGTATACACTTTTCTTATATTTCTTTATAACTGCCAAGTATTAGTTTTATCTTATTGCCAAGTTATGATGAGACGTATATAAAAGACATGTAGGCGTACTCATTACAATATTCTTGAATATTGTGCTGACGTGTACTGCATGTAATCTTTTGTTTAGGTTGTGGACATATGATCTTGAACATCCAAGATAGTTGAGAGTTGTATGGTGAGATGATGTACAGGTGGACCTATTGTCTTAAGATCCTATAGTTTAGTGGTAGTATATGTATATGTATAGGTTTGCTGTTCAATATGTAATATCAAATGTTGTAATAATTCATGTTGTAATTATATGTTGAATGGTGAACATGTGTATATGGTTTTATTATTGTTCATGTGCAAGTGCTACTGATTGTTTCCTTCTGACTCCCTTGATTTTCTTCTTCTTAGCCCAATGTAAGGTGTTTAAATTGGGATTCTCACTGAGGTGAGGGTTTCAATTTGGACGTCACACATCAGATTAAGTTTTAGAAAATCCGGGGACATCTCAGGTGGTATCAGAGCATGAATAATAGCAAAGCCTGACATTTGCTCATTTTGCAACTCAAAACTAAAGAACCTTGAACTAAATTATCTTTAGGGTTAGATTAGTTGTCTTTTAGAGACTAGATCTGACCTAGCCTCTAGGTTAGCACCTAGATGTCTGAGAACTAGGTCTAGACTGGTGCTTGTTGTGTAGCAAGTCCTTAGATGTCGTTCTTTCCTTGTAGTGCAGTGGTATGGGACGTTGCACTATTTGGAAATGATGTACATCAAGGGAAGAGAAACCCTAGACATATGGCGCTCATTGTCTAGAGTAGCTACACCAGTCTACACCATGTTCTCACCCTTTTCACTAGTTTTCATGACATTGTACTCTCTACTATGTGTGGGACACTCATTTTCAGGATTTGGTTTTTGATTCCAAATGGACTGAACCTCAATAGTTTTCTCTGACGCTTGTTTTATCAGAGAAAAACTATATAATATTTTTATTATATATATGTATTACAAAAATGTGTCCCCACACATGTATGAGTAGGAGGTGATCATGCAACCTAAGTGAAAGTGAATGACATCAGTCTAGAAGAGAGAGTAGTTCTAGATTAGATGTCTAGAGCCTTTTTGATATATATGATAGGTGGAATAGATGGAATAAGTTTTGATGATGCAAGAAACTAGGCTTTTATGAGATAAGATACATTAAGTTAAGACAAGGTTGTGAGTCAGCAAGAGCCTCAATCTCTTTTACAAAGGAGGACCTCTAGTGTTAGGACCAGTTTTGGGGTTAGCTCAAGAGAGAGTGAGACCCACAGGGAGAAGGTCAGAGAACCTAGACTCCATGATATGAGAAATATGAGAAATATGTGATATGATGTCCTAAACTAGAATACTCCTGAGTGAATGAGTTGAGTTTCCTAATGCCTGATTCCTATAGTTTGTTAAACCCTAGATGTCCTTGGGAGGGCCAAACCCTAGAGTCAGAGAGAGGCTAGTTATATGTGCACATGCGAATATGAATATGAGTACCTACCATCTGGGTGAGGGAGAGAGAGTCCCAAGACCCTGGAGGATGCAACTGTGTTAGTTTCTGGACAGCCTCTTGCTCGGGTTGGTGGTTCCATGTAGGACTCTAGTGGTGTATGTATAAGAGATTTTTGGGTAAGCATGTTTCATGGGTAGAGGCCTATGAAGAGGATGCCATAACAAGATTTGGTTTGTGCTTATGTGGTTAGAGCTTGTAAAGCTACCACTAGTGCCAATGAGGTAACCCGAGAACCCTAGACTAAGAGAGGAAAGATAAAGTTGTGCATATGAGATACTAATAGAGTTGAATGAGCTTAGAGAGACTGAGCACGACACTACCCTCATGATATGGGTTAGAAGAACCTCAATTGGACTAGATGAAGTTTTGATATATGTTTGACAATCCATTGATATATGTTTGTGTAGCACAACCATGATATAATATTTATGTTCAGGATCTAATCTTGAGATTTGACACATGAACATGACATGAAGGAAATCTAAAAAAATGGCTTAATAGATATCAATGTATAAATGGTTAGCCATATACACGAATAATGATGACAATGTGAAGTTGTTGGCTAATCTTGTGATGAAATTACTAGTAAATCTTGTAATTTGATATGAATAATGGAATAAGATCATATGAATGAAACATGTTCCATGATGTGTTGTATCTTAGTGCTTAATAAAGATGAAAAAAATATAGTTTGACAGTTAGCACAACATAAAATTTATGACACACTGATATATGGGTTCATTTTAGTTACTCATTTAGAACATGGTAATATGATATGGAAACCCCAATGCATGGGTAAAGATAAGAAAGCAACCCTAAAGACATGAAACATAAAATATCTGATCGGGTGTTCCACCTTAGATGTTTTAATACATCCTAATAGTGGTTTGCATATAGTTATGGAGCTTTTACTTTTGGATATGTTGCACCTATGTTAGTCCCTATAAGTGAACTTAGACCTTTTGGTTTCTCCTTGAAGTAAGAGGACGGTTAATTTTGAGGACAAAATTTCTTTTAAGATGTATATGATGTGATGGACTGGATTTTCTTGGCTTAATTTTGAGGATGAAATTTCTCTTAAGGTGTGTAGGATGTGATAGAGTGAACTTTTGATGATTTGGAGTACCCAATTAGATAATCGTGTCCATGGATTTCATAAGGGAATGATTATTTTGAAAGTATATACACGTGCATTTTGATCATAAAAAGGTGATTCCATTAGTTTGCAAGAGTTTAGGAATAGTTCCATGTGGATATTATATTCGATGAGACTTTATTAATCTTTTTGGAATAATTAATTGATTGGTCAATTAGTGATAACTTGGCATCCAAATGTAGAAAGAATGGTTCTGAAACTATGGTTGGAGTTTCATCTTGTTGGGATGATCATAGAGAGAGATGTTGAGGTTTTAGATGATAAAATAATGTATGTAATTGAAGGGTTGATAATTAGAAGCATGGTATATGGTTTATGACTTAAAGCCATATCTTACGAGGTCACACTTCCAATGAGTAACGACTAGGCATCCCTTTCTAAAGCCATGGATCCAGACCATTAGAGGCTAAATCTCAAACACACATGAGGGATCAAGAGCTAGGATGTTGTATTATACCTAGTGGTTAGTTGCTTGATCGTAGGCAGCAATCGTTCAGGAGGTAGTGGCTTGGATAACATGGGATACGAATAGATGATGGATGATCCGTTGGTCTCAGCTCGTCAAGATGAACACCACGACCGGTGGTCATTGAGTAACTGGCAAGGAAGAACAGACCTCCTTCCCTCCCCTTCTCCACTACAGTAAGAAGTTGGGTATGAGAAAGAAAAGAGGAGGCTCCAGCGACAGCCCACCAGGCCGGAAGCGATGGAAAACAAAGGAGGAAGTGATGGGCAGTGCTAAGAAGAAGGGTAAGTCGACGAGGAGTCGAGGAGAAAAGAAACATTGGTGATAGCTTGCTGGATAGGTGATGAGAGCCCTGTCAAAGACAATGAAGTACCCCCTCCTTTGGGTCTGCCATGGCAGCAGCTGGGTGGTGATGCCTCTGCGAAGGACGAGACCCACACCCGTGGACAGGGGGGCAGTAGTCTAGTGACGCAAAGCAGAGATCAGGTGGAGCTAGGGCGAAGCGCATGTCGTAGAAGATCTTCCCTCAAGGTGGCGACTGTCGTGGTTGAAGAACAAAGTCCACAAGCAACACACACATGGCACAAGTGAGCAGATTTGGTGAAGAGGAGGAGACCTTGGCTGATCTCTAGCTGATGCTCCAGTCCAGCGGTGACACTCGCATAGGCAGCAAGGCTAATCCTAGCAGTGGTGGCATCACGGAGGCGTCGCAGGACTTCCAAGCAGCCGCATGAGGCAATCAGGAGGCATCAAGTCCTTTTTAGTGGTGCTGGATAGGTAGACTAGAAGAACGATAGGATATTGACCTCTCTCCGAAGGTCCAAGCCATGACGGCGGCTTGCACCGCAGACTCAAGCCCAGGCGTCAAGCAGAGACGCAAAGAAAAGAGAGAAAGAGGGCGGCTCGGAACCGGGTCCAACCCAAGTCAAAATTGTCTGGTTCAATCGTGAACTCAGATGACCAAGGCAAAGGAATTGCGCCTCTCACAGGCCACGTGGTGACACGTGATTCGTCCAAAAAGGTAAATAGTCCAAAAATGCTCAGATCTTCAATAATTCTTAGAAATTGGTACGATTATCAGAAAAATACAAACAAGGTACCATTTTTCTCAGAAAAATGTGTAGAATAACCTAAAACCGTAATATCATGCTTTTTATGCACGTATATCAGCAATATCATGTAAGATGTGTAATTCTTGTTTAATGGATAATGAATAGCAAATGATGACATAAAATCATGGAAAAATATTAGTAAGTCCGTAATTATGTATAGAATCCATATGATGTCAGATATGGTCATGTTGATGTACTAAATTATGTAATTTGATTAACATGTCTAATTAGGGCTAATAACACTAAAGACGATGCAATTAATACATGCATGCTCAATAAATGATGATATTTATAGAAAACGCTCATATCTGTAACTGGAAGATAATATATAAATATGAGATCAGTTATATACATGAAATTCATGTTATATGAAGAGAACCCTTAATACATGTGATGTAACCCTAATATGGTTAATGAATGTGACATAATTAAATACGTTCACATAATAATGTGACACATGAGTATATCCAGTTGATGAAATATAATTTAGAAAATGAAATCAGCAAGATAAATATAAGACAAGAATGCAAGTGATATGTAAATATACTAAAGAAATAAGCTAAATACTAAAATGGATATAATTAGGGTTGAGATGATGAGAACCTGATAGTATGTGATCTTGTCTTAATCAGGGTTTGACCTGGGATACATAGTTGACTCTTGGATATATGTGATGATTAAGTTTATCTCTTGATCAAGGTACGCCATTACCACTAGCTTGGCTTATTATGCATTATGCTTGTGTTATATGGTAGTAAATACTTGGCATATGGTATTGATTGAAATGATTGTCTTGCATGATATGTTGCTGGAATTTCCATATTTATGGCTATGAACACATGCAAACATAATATAGATGTTCCATCACAATATAGCTCATAAACCACTTGGTGGTAGAGCGCATGCATAATGATCACAAACCACTTGGTGGTAGATCATATGATGTTTGTATAATGATCACAAACCACTTGGTTGTAGATCATAAGGCCTGAAGATGTCAAAGCCACTTGGTGGCAGACACACGAGATATATGATGGAAATGTGCTTAAAATATATGTGTTCTCTTTTGCTAATGAATATCTTTGTGCAAGTATATGTTTTTCTTATATTTCTTTATAACTTCCAAGTATTAGTTTTATCTTATTGTCAAGATATGATGAGAGGAATATAAAAGACACATAGGCGTACTCAGTACAATATTCTTGAATATTGTGTTGACGTGTACCGCATGTAATCTTTTGTTTAGGTTGTGGACATATGATATTGAAGATCCAAGATAGTTGAGAGTTGTATGGCGAGCCGATGTACATGTGGACCTATTGTCTTAGGATCCTATAGTTTAGTGGTAGTACATGTGTATGTATATGTTTGTTGTTCAATATGTAATATCAAATGTTATAACAATTCATGTTGTAATTATATGTTGAATGGTGAACATGCGTAAATGGTTTTATTATTGTTCATGTGCATGTGCTACTGATTATTTCCTTCTGACTCCCTTGATTTTCTTCTTCTTAGCCAAATGTGGTGTTTAAATTGGGATTCTCACTGAGGTGAGGGTTTCAATTTGGACGTCACACATCAAATTAAGTTTTAGAAAATATGGGGACGTCACAGTCAGTGTATTATAGAACTTTGTTCTCAAACTTTGTTGGATGTGAAATTATATGATACAAAAGCTATGTTTGGAATTCCATAACAAATTGAGGTTCCTTATGGGAGATATAAGTGTTGGAAAATATGAATTATTCATTGAAATAATGTAGAGAAACCTTGTTGTCAATCATTATCAATTTAGATATGTGATATTGTATGCCACACTACCCAACTTTGAGTGGGCACCAAGGATTCCAGATGTGTCACTATCCTAGCCACCACCATAGAGGATCAGACAGCTATTTACTCATCTTCAACCCATGATAGATACGGGGTGAAGGAGGACCAGGCAACCAAGTCCTCCCAAGTGCCTACTATGGAAACCTTCGATGAGTGTGAGTTTCTAGTGGGAAAGTTAGACTCATTTCACCTAGATCTACCTAACAACCCCTAGTTTGGGGCATGAGAGAGAGGGAGTAGTGAGACCTGACTTCATCTTCTGCTCTCCCTCTCCATCGCCATGAACATAACAACCATGTAAAATGAATGAGGGGTTAGGGAGCCAAAGATAGAAGTTTGGACTGTAGGAAGCTCTACCAAAGGCAGAGGATGACAACACCACATCATCTAAGTGGATTCCATACTGTGCAGAGCACTTCCTGGAGCTCCCCGGCCCTATTTCTCCAGTCATCTGGGGCAGTCTCGGGGCTAACATTCCCTGCATCCCCGTTGTAGCACTGGACCTCTTCGAGTTACGGAGTCAAGGGTGAACCCTTTAGACACACCCAATGCAAGAATAGGGAAAGGGGGTGAAGATCCCCAAATCACCATAGTTTCCTCCACCGTGGAGGAGAGCTCCTACCACCATAACTTCACAGATTTCTATTGTGTGATGATTTGAGATGCCTTAAGTTTTTTTCCAAGTCTTGCGGATATTCTAGTAGCCAAAGAAGAAGATGAGGAAGCCCTCGCGGTGGAAAATTTCCTCATGGTGCATGTTTTCCTCAGCGGCGGATGTTTCGCTCACGACGGAAACTCCCTATGGCAAGAACAAAGAGTCAATTCTGATAATGAGAATGAGATTGGAAGTGGACCAGAGATTGAAGACTAGGTTGAGATTGAGAGACAACTAGGGATGCCCTTCCTCTTCTCCATCAATCTCCACAGAGGGTTCTGTGGAGGAGCTTTATGAAGGAGATGATCTCTCTATCCTTGTATCACGATGCACGAGGGGGGCGAGACATGAGTCAATATGGACCGAGATTAATGTCCTTCCAAATCGGTCAATCTGATCATAAGAAAACCAACTAGGGGTGTGAGATGAGGAGCAGAACTTGCCAGCATGGACCAATGAAGCGCCACCACCTCAGGCAATGGCAAGGTAAATACTCATAATATCCATAAAATGGACTTTTCTTAGAAAATGTTTTATAAATAGCTCCCTTGGCCTATAAATACCTGAAAATACCCATAGACTCAAAAAAATGCCCTATTTATTATGAAACAACTTAATCAGATCTAGGAGGTATCATTACTAATGATTTTTTATCTACAATATAATACTCCTATTTAGGGTTCATTGAATTAAATAAACAATATCCATTTGATATTAATTCTCAAACAATCGTCCTAGAACCCTAATGATTATATACATCCATATTTAGACTTTGTTCTGAGTAATATATCTAAATAATATGTCATTTTATATTGATGACTATTTAGATGCTTTTAATCCCCTTTTAATTTTAGAAAATAGACTAAGCATAAAAAATATATGAAATTGGACCAGACCCCTAGAATGACATGTTGATCAGTAGAAAAATATCATACACATGTTTCGAGTAAGTAGAACCTAGATTTTGCAAAACCCTAATTTGGACCTAAAATTACCAAGAATATGATGTACATATATTAATGATGATTAATTGCTATTAATCAGGTGATGACCAGAGTAGTAGATGAACTTGGATGTATAAGGAATCTTTGAACTCAGGTACGTGGGTTTTTATTAAGTATATGACTAGTTTTTGTGGATGCATAATGATATTGATTTACTTTGGATGCTTTTATTTTCATATAAATGCTTGGATGCATATTAGTATTATATGATTCACCATAACTTAATGAAACATAAATGAACATTTTGATGAGTTGTAGCTACTAGTGCACATGGCCCAGTATGGATGTATGATATATTGTCTAGCATGGATGTATGATGAATTGCCAATGCTAGATGTATGATAAAGTAAATTTGCCCATATGGGATGTTGATAAGTTCTTATAAAATTGTAGTACAAGTACATCTAATGAAACGTATAAAAGATGTGTTTACCTGATTATCACATTAAACAATGTTTTCTTTTACTCTTTCTTTCTCAAGTTATTTCAATTATGCAAACATATTAATATGTATCTTTCTACCCAGGTACACAACACATTGTGTTGATTTACTATTTCATGTATGTTTTAGGTTCAGAGCTAGCATGGGATAAAAGATGGGAAGTGAGAAGTTGTACAGGTTTACCTATTGTCTAAGATCCTAGATATGATACATGTTCAGACTATGTATCTTTCTACTTCAATATGTAATTATAATTCATGTTGTAATAAGTCATCTTGTAATAATTTACATGTTGAATTTTGAGAAATGTTATGGAATATTCCTATAATTGTATGTTCATGTATGCGTATGTCACTTCTGCATCACACTCTGAAATGATTAGCTATCATTTTCAGATTTGTCCTCTCACGCCTTCTGATTCTTGAGATGGTAGAATCCAGGGACGTTATAGGTTCAAAATATTATTATTTACTTTATGTGATACTCATAGGGGCTTCATAATTTGCATGAAGTAAATAAACATCAATAAATATCATTCATTGAATCTTTGAGAAACCTCGACAAATGTAGGAAGTCGATACATGTAATCCTAAGAGTAACCACATACCTTTTCCATGCATAATATTTTAGGTGTACTTTATGCAATCCAATCATCAAGTATAGTCAGCAAGCAAGCGTACATCCAATCAATCAACATGATCTATAATTTTAAACAACCCTAAAGTGTCACCATACAAACATAACATACTAAAGGGACCTAACCTATGTCTTAAGGGTTATAAACCCTATTTGAGCCTTAGGTAAAGCCCTAAACATCATTATAGGTTGATTATCACATTATGATTCCAATAAATCAAATCCTGTGGTTTTAAGATCTATACATATCAAGATGTATCATCATTTGACCCTAATCATATTTATTAATGACTTAAAAAGCATAAGTGATCATCATTATTAATCATATCTAATTTCAAACCTAGATTAGCATCATATTTCACAATATTAGATTAGGCCAAGAAATAACAATATTCAATGTACTTAGCATATTATCTCTCAGATCTAGGGGTTCCATAAGATAAAAAGATTAGATCCATGTATTAGCTACACTTTTAGAACTAGGAGCATAATTAGTATCTGTAAGTATTTTATTTAGATTCTACATGTTCTCCTGATCAATTTTCAAATCTTACATGCTTTAATCTGAGTTATCGATAATTATTTACAAATTTTGCAAAAGTATTGTATTTTTACCAATAGGACAATGCCACATAGGCAACTTATCTTATAATATATACCTCTTAGTGCCCATCACAAGTTATAAAAAAATGACTTTGATGCCCTTGGAATGTGGGTCAGTTCTTTATGTGTCAGAGGGGAATTTTGGTCTAATCAACATATCTTGTCTCCTTTCTGGCGACACAGCCCGATGCGGCTGCAACTCCTGCTTTACACATGCCTACAGGTCGCCTTGTCGAACGCAACTCCACACACGTCAATGCAAATGGAGGGGCGCCGACTCCTCCTCCAGTTCCAGAAAGACCCCATCACCCTAATGGCACAATGACCCCCAACTATCTTCCCAGACTCGCGGTTGCCCTCCTCACACACTGTGCTCTGTCGCTCATGCTGGCCACAACTGTAGAAGTGGATTTCTGAGTTGATCCATATAACACATTGGATAACTGCCCATATGTGCCTCAACCACCACTTGGCATCCCCTATGTTACCCTTGAAGGGTTACTGGAAGGCGAGTAGCATCAGGTTTGAGCAGGGATTGGTGAGTGGCCTAAATCACGCGTCCAAAAAGTGGAGACAGATTTGATGTAGTCGAGCTTTTACATTTATAACCCGAATCCTTCTAGGCCTCCACAACTTTGTTTACGGGGTCGAAGTAGATATACGGGGTCGAACACAGGGACAAGGGTGGTAGTGTTGAGAACGCAGAATCGACACGCTACACTCCGGCAAGGGTAGAGATATGATAAAATTCCCAAAAGGGAACAACAGAACAAGAACGATAAAACAAGAGAAAACCCTATCTCCAACTGGAGTTATAAGGAAACTTAGGTTTTAAGCATTTAGCAGTTTTTAGGGATTTTCATGCAACAGAAACAGAGAGAGAATACTAGAGATAAAGCAAGGTACGAAGGAGAAAACTTCGGTAAAACAAGCGGCAGCAGGAACATCTTGTACCCCTCTTCTCAGAGCGGATACCTCTAACCAAGCATCAACACCACTCTCGAGGTTGCTGGACTTAGATTAGAGTGGAAAGGTTACTACAACAGCTCCAATTCCGGGCACTCTCATACTCCAGAATCAGACCAAACACTAGAGCCACAATACCTCTCTCAAGGCTGTTGCAATGGGAAAACACGATTCGGTAGCTAATCGAAACACGATCCAACATACAAGGTAGAGTTCAGATATTAAACATAGCAATCATCCAACAAGGGTACCAAACATAAAGCAGTAGATAATTAAACTCTTCTATTCCCATTAACATATAAAGGTTTTGATTACATTGCAGAAGTAAAAGGAAATAAATGACTAAAATAAAGATAGATATCACCTTCTTGATATAGAAGGGTGACAGACTACAGTGGACCCTCCAGCCAGATACCGGCCAGGAGCCTAGCCCGATACAATCGTGTCGGGCGGCACACCCTCTCAGGCGACATGCCGTGACAGGCAGATTGCATCGTGCGAGGACCCTTTCCCGATACACTCTTGTCGGGAGGCATCCTCTCGGGCGACACGCCGTAACGGGCGAAGCATATTGGGTTCGGTATCGCGTCGGGTTAGAGTGATGCATCTAGTATCAGTCACTTAAGTTGGAGATCCATGTCGGCCGATATCGGCCAGCAGTGTAGCCCGGGACGACCCTAAGTGAACCGTTCACCTCCCTCTCGGGATGGGGAAGAGCTCAGCTAGGATCGCCCGACACCGCACAGAGGCACGATACACTCGCTCTTTGTAGCTTTACTGAGGTGACTTGCACATACTTCCGACCTATCTCTTCGGCTTCCTGTAGCTGCTATTTATAGGCAGTGGTTGGGGGAAGTTATGGTGCTCAGGGCGCCACGTGTCCCCCTTATCATCGCAGAGTCGGTGGATGACTGATATCGGTATCGCCCAGCACAAGGATGTCGGCTGTCGGTCACGTGACAAGCGGTGTCGGCCGGTGGGTGGCCTGTGTTGTGCAACAAGCTTTAGTTGTCGTGGCAAGCTCGGCTCCCTGTCGGGTAAAAGACGTATCGCCCGCTAGTTCCTTCTTGCGCGGCATCCTCATGTCGCGCGTCAGTGAGTTGCGCTACCCTGTCGGGCAGTGATCGTATCGGCCATCTGGAAGGCTGATGCAGGCGGAACTTGTTTGTGGGCCGAGACGGCCTTATTGATGATAAATTGGTCAAAATTGGAGGAAAATTGTACAAAAGATGGAAATATTGAATTAAGAGTGTCGTTTGGGCTATTATTGTAAAAGTGCATAAAAAGGAGAGGAAAACAGTTAAAAGGGCAGTTTTGATAACAAAATAATAGTCTAAAACATCACAAAAATTGGTGTTATCAACTCCCCCAAACATAGCGTTTTGATTGTCCGCAATCAATATTTAAACTTTATTTTGTGATGCTTCTTCTTGCTCGGTGTAGTTTTCAGTCCAAGAGGTAAAACAAGAATCGCGATGCCTTTAGAGATAATGCTGCCCTACTTCGAACAAAAGACCTTGCATTTCCTGCCTTATTATTTTAGTATAAAAAAAATTCTCTACAGCTTCAGCAAGACTTTGGTGTATGATTCCGAAGTTAGCTTCCACACCAAACAACTTTATTTTTGGGGTAGAAAGTTGTGTATAGGGTAGGCTAAGGCTTTTTGGGGTTTTTCTCGTCTCCCATCAGTCCATCTAGGTAAGGGTCCGTTAATGGGCAAGTGGTCCCTGCAGTCCAAGCCAGTTGGCTTTAGATCAATGATTTCACATCCTACGTACCACTGTCCCAGATCTACCATGCCAAAAGATGGGTACTTTTGGAAAACAAGTGTGTGTATATATATATATATATATATATATATATTTTCATTTGGCACAACTCTCATGCTTTTATTCACTCTCATAAGGCTATTCTCTCTTTTTGGGATTTTTGTTGGGTAAGGGAAAACAAGAGGAATTTTTGTTGTTGTTTGGGTAGCTTTTTCCTTCTCCATACTCATCTCTTAGCTGTTGCGAGATTATTATATTTTTTCGAAATTTTTGGCACGGAAAAATGTAATCTTTTGTTTATTTGAGGCAACATTATCAGAAAGATATGACAAAACTTGCATCTCGTTAAGCACATAGAAAACAAACTTGGCAAGAATTCACATCAGGTTTTTACAAATATAGCGACTTTGTACATATGTAAGAGAACAAAATTAGCAAAAATTTTCAAAATTTTGGTGTGAACATATATATGTACACATGATATAGGAAAGAACAAAAGAATAAAGAATTTGAGACAAAAGAATGAAGAATTTGAGTCAGAAAAATCAGAAAAATTTCAAAAATTTTATACCTCCCTCACTGGTACATGGTACCCCCCCAAACTTGCTCCACACTCTGTCCCAGAGTTGTGAAGTAGATAAGGTGAGGTAATGTTACTCCAGTGAGGTTAGCTGTTGAGCACTCCTGCGTAGGATAGAAGCTCCCAGACATATTATCCTCTTTTGCTGTGATAATTGATGTGGTGGAGTTGGTCAGGCGTTGCTTCATTTTCTATCCATTCCATGACAAACATGTCGCAGTCATTAGATAGGGGAAGCTGTTGCGGACTGCGGTGGCAGAACTGGAGTTCGTTCCATTTGCTTGCTTGCGTGTCTAGGAATGGTTGGATCATCTTTGACACCTCGTCGTAGTATTTTCGAACTAAGCGTTCGACGGATGACAACGGTTCTGATGTACACGACACTGGATGGTTTTTGTTGTTGTCCGACCTGTTGTAGAAGATTCCTGCTCATTGCCGAGTGTACATTGTCAGGAGCATTCAATGGTTATAGTACAGGATGGACAGAAAAATTGTGTGTGGGACCTCACTCTCCAACTCTGCCAGAAAAACTTACTTTGCTCCTATTTCATCGGCGAGGCAAATGTCGTTGAACAGCATAGGATGAGCTATGTATGCGTGTTCGAGCCTTGGCTGTATAGTTTGGATGTAAGCGACCGCCACAGATACAACCAAGCATCCTCCTTCTATTACCATGTCCCTTAAATCATCGACCGGGACTACGACATCGCCTGCCTCATATGCGACATCCCCCGGGGTGGAGTCGGCTAACTTCAGAAGGATTTCGTTGACCTGCTTCTACGTGAGTGTAGCGCACGAGAAGCGGTCGAAATTTCTGATCAGCCCTTCTGTAGTTTCAGGCGAAGCAGGGTCTTCGAATCCATGCACTTTTCACAGGATCTCTAACCGCTTGCCTGCCCCGTAGGTGTCAGTTGCCATCTCCGCTTCTTTCTCCAGAGAGTTGTTGGCTTGTGAAGTCTCGTCTTCAAGGTTGTTGTCCAGCAGCTTCTCAGGTACCCCTACATCTCAAAAATAGCACTTGTCCTTAATCAGCAGCATGACATAAATGCTCCTGCTGCGATAGAAGCATGTGCCCCTAAGGGCCCCCAAGTTTCCAATTGTATTGAGCACCTCCATGGCACTCAGGATGGCGAAGGCACTGTTTCTACTTCCCCCTTCTGCCTGGACGAGGAGGTCTCAGATAGAAAAGAAGTGCCAAATGCCTTTGTGACGTCGGCTTCCTTGCTTGATAGCTCAGAGAAGATGCAGCGGCAGGAGCCTCAATTTCTTATCCTCCAGACGGATGAAGACATTTCCGGAGTGTGGCACCTCGTCATTGCTGCAGCTCAACAGCTGGACGTCGTGGTTCCTGAGGTCTGCCATGCAGAGGAACTACACATTGCGGTGCTTATACGGGGTCAACACGAAGTTTGGTCTATGCTTTTTGATGTGGTTCAGCATGTCGGCCACCGCATTAGAGTCCAGAACTCCTTTCATCAGTCTTCTTGCCAAGGTCGGGGTGGCGTTGTATATTATCTTCCGACCTGTCTTGCTGTCAATATTTTCTATTATCGCACTTTCAAGGACCCTAAACAGTCTTTTGCCGATGACTGCTGGCGAGCGGAACATCTTTCGAAGATCTCCCCGCCGCACGGAGAAGTAGTTGTCACTCCAGACGACGTCTTCTTCATCAGCCTACGATCTTAAGACCTTGTTCAGCAAATTATGGTCTCTGATCGTCAGGTATCCGATGGCCCTTCTGTCAAAGTCGGCCATCTCAAAGGAGGGTATCTCGGATGGCTCACATAACCTATCAGCCATCGAGCGTCTTCCTCTGGGGGGTGTCTTTGGTTGGCAGCGTAGATGTCCCCCCTTCTCTTTCTGACTCGTCAGAAGAGTCCTCCCTGACGTCGATGTTTTCGTTGTCATCTTCAGCTTCGTCCAGGGGGACTGAGAGATTTTCTTTTTCCAGGCCTAGGGAGCTCTCCCATCCTGCTGGAGCCCTGTCAGCCGACCTTTGTGGCGTCCCCTCCTCGGGCGTTGTTGATTGCCCGCTGGAGGCAGAGGAGGACGCTGATCTTGAGGAGGATGCAGACGAAGAAGGAGGAGAGCCACGGCTAGGGGGCGATGGCGACCTTCTCAGCTACCTTCGGCGTGGATGGTCGTCCCTTCTGTCCAGCCTCTCCTCAATCTTGTTGAGGCATTGGAGAACTTGCTGAAGTGTAGCAGTCAAAGTCTTTAGTCCGCCGAGAAGGCTAGCTAGAGTCAGCAGCTCTCATTCTTGGCTATTCAGCCTGTCTTGGAAAGATGCAAACTTGCGGGTTAAGGAAATACAGGTAGATGAGTTGGTATCCGTTACCTCCCGCAAGTAGTCGAGCTCATGCCCGAGCATCTTCCCGAGTGACGGAGGGGTTCCTGCTGGTCTCCCTCTCGTCCTCACGACACCTTGCTCGCGTGATGGCCTACCAGATGAGGTAGAGTCTATCTCAATCGTTCGTGATGCAGATGTCGCCGGGCGAGGCAACGTCACTCTTTTAGTCGTCGCCACCTTGCCTTCTCGTCGTGGTGGAGAAGGTCGTGGTGTGGGCGGACACTGCTCCACCTCTACACTATCGGTGATCCCCTCAACTGCTGCAATAGGAGACACCGGTGGCGGCGAAGGCTTCAGCCGTCTATCTTCGAGCTCCATCTGAAGGATCGTGGTGAACACCTCATTACTAGCGTCCGGCTGTGGCCCTTCCTCTGCCTCTTCAGGCATTATGGGAATCTGCGGATGTCTCTTCTGCAGCAGCTCCCGTAGTCGTTGTCTCGGTGACCTCCACGGTCACCGGCTCTTCTTCAGCCACCACAGTCATTGTGGTAGTGGCTGGTATGGTAGGAGCGATGATAGCTCTATTAGCAGCTGTCGTCGGTAGCTTTGGGATTGCCCTTTCCTGGACTCTGGTGGCGGCGGTGTAGGCTGCGTCTGCCGCCACAACTTCAATCTCTGCAATAGTGAAAACTAGCTTCTCTGCGTCGTAGGTGGCGCAGTGAGGGAGCGGGAGGAGTGTGTTCGTTCTTGCAAATTTGTAGAAGTAGTCCCGTCCCTCCTTCTTTATGATGCTGGTCCTCATCACGTATTTGATGTCGATCAACTCATCACCCTTCGTCCTCGAAAGGCTGCGCTGCTCTTTTGGGTACTCGAACCCTGCCGCAATCAAGTTGACGATGCCACCCATACAGTATTCTTTGGTGGCATCCTTTATCAGGTACAGTCTGTTCAGCAATAACCACCCGAGGTTGATTACTCGTCCCTCCATCATGTGCACATGACATGGAGTTCTTCTGTGTAGATATTGCTGGACTCGTTCTTGCTGAACAGCAAGCACGCCACCAGCTTGTGCACTATTCTCTAAAAGCATGAGTGTACGGCCGCCACTTTGTATCCCGGCTTATAGGATGTCTTGCCAGTCAACCTAACCCAGAGCTCCACGGGATTGAACTCGTCTCATTCGGTGATTCTTTCACCGTTATTCATCAGGCTCTCCTCCTCCTCGCTGGAAGACAAGATCTTGTTCAGAAGCTTCTCGGAGATGGCGTGCTCCGAGTTGTATAGTCAGGCTTGGAGTCTATCTGCTCCGCCGTATTGTTCTTTTTATGCAGCAGAGTTCTTCACTCGGCGGAGAGATGACATGAACTCTCTCGTGAGTCCGGTGTAGGAGGAGGATCAGCTGAGGTAGATCTTCCTCAGCCCTGCCGCAACAAGGACACCCTTCAGCCTCTCAAATATGCCCAGCTCAGCGAACGAAGCCTGGTGGCAGAACCTGCTTGGTCTGTAGACCTTAATTTCCATCTCAGCATAACGGCGTGCATGCTCGTCGTCCCTCGGCAAGAACCTTCCTGGTGTGTATTCCAGGGGTTCTATTGTTGCTGTTGCTGAGGTTGGAGCCACCATCTCCCCTATCCTCGTTCTCTTTTCCGCCGTTGATGGCCCAGCTGCTTCTGGATTTGGGCGTTTCTGCCCGACAGTGGTTGCTTCAGTTGCGGCTTCATCGTCGATTCTTCGGCCTTGCTCGTCAACTAGGACAATAGTCTGCTTGGTGCGGGCCATTTCTGTTAACCATAGAACAAATTCCTTGATCAATTAAATGTGTCGTTGTTTAAAAAGGGAAACTTAAAGCACGATAAGATATGACCCGATACAAAATGTCCCACACCACTGTATCGGGCGATACGAGGTTTTCAAAGATGAAGTCTTGTGCCCGATATGAGATATGGGTATCGCCCATCACATCGGAAGGTCATACATGCGATAAAGAACAAGACGATACGGCGATAAATACGTGCCAGGTATGTCGCCCGACATGGGTGTGTCGGGTGATACGGTCGTGAAAGATAAGACATCTGATAGGGCCCTCTGAAAGGAAAGCGATGTGATGTCCGACAACAAAACAGGCGAGGCGGTGCAAAGATGGGGAAAACGTGAATAAAAGGTACGTTGTGCGGCATACGTATCGGGCGATTCAATGATGCTCAGCTCAGGAACCGTGAGCCTGATAAGTTACTCGTGAAAGGAAGGTCGTATCGGGCGATACGGTCTGTCGGGCTATACCTTGCTGATTTCTTAAACTTCTGCGCGATACGAGAGCAGGGGAACCTTGCACGACATGGGAGAAACTTAGAAAATCTCAGCACGACACGGGTAGGTGAAATCAGTAAAGGCAGTAGCCCGACACGGTAAACTCACCAAGCTATATATAGCGGTCCCAACCGGGGTAAAATGGGTAATTCTGGGCGCGCGTCGGCCGTTGGGGTAATTCATTCCTGGGACGGGCAGTCCAATCGTTGGCACAAGAGTAATTACTCCACCTACACGATACGAGTGCATGCCGCCCAGGCATGCCATCCGTCACGACCTTTGCGATGCCCGAAATTCCACTGCCCGATACGGGCGCGTTCAGCATGTCAGTTGGGCTGCCGCCCGATACGAACCTTCAGAGCAAAGCTGAGAAGAAAAACTTGAAAATAGAGCGGGAGAAAGCGGTTGATGAGTAAAACATCATTGGCCTAAGGCTAAGCCACCTGCCTCAGATGGTATTACCCATCCCGGTCTATAAAGCAGTGCGGTGGCCCATAAAACAAAAGAGTCAGCGCATGTGGTGCATGCACCGACTCAGGCCTTATTACAGTCCATAATGTTTGTAATGTTTGTTTTGCAGGAAAATAAAATGCATCCTATTCTAGGAAATAAAAGAAAGCTCGGGATGCCTCCCGAGAAGCGCTACGTTTTCCGTCTTCAGTTTCTTCTTCCTGCATCTTTATCTTTGCCCATGCGGTCATAGTCCTGCCTTCTTGGCAGTCTCGGTATTTGATGGTATCTTCCTTGACGGGTTCTTCACGATCTCAGCCAACTGAGCTAGTTGGTGATCAATCTGGCATTGATGCAGCTACATGTCCGCCAATTGTACCTACAAAGAGTTCAAAACACCGAAATTTGACAGCGTGCTTTGCGCTAGTTGATTGTTGATTGTGTCCTGCCTCTTCATGAAATCGAATAACTGGGCAATCACATCTGATTGGCTCGATCCCTTGTCATGTTCTTTGTTTGACCCTTGATATTTACCTTGTACCTAGAAATTTCCCTTGGCTGACTGAAACTGGGTGTTCTTGGCATACTGACTCGGCCCCCCTCTTTTCTCGAAGGCTTGCGACGGCTTAGTCGAGCTATGCAGCTGATGTGAGTTCTCAGCCGCATCCTTGTTGCCGTAATTGAAACCGGGGTGGTCTGGCCTTTTGAAACTCACAAAAGAGACATTTTCAGTCCCTTCATCTTTAGATTCAGTGTCACTGGTCGCATCCGGTCAGGTGTAGACACAATTATCTAGCCCATGCCCTCCTTCACCGCAGGTTACACATTTCATCACCTTTTCGACCGACTTCTTTCCTTTCCCACCAGATTCCCTCAGTTGCTTAACATCTGTAGCTATTCTTTGTATTTGCGAGGTAATGGACTCCAGCGCCTTGGATTCAAGAGAGGGCCCTTCACTGACCTTTTTAGTATGTCCTCTGTCGGATCTATCATAATCAGCGTCGGCTTGCAGCTCGGCCATGTTTTTGATGATCCTTTTGGACTTGCTCGACTTTTTCCCAAGGAAGTCACTGCCTGCTGCCGCATTAAGTGACACCCTTTCATTGGGAGTCAGACCATTATAAAAGGTGGTGACTAGGAAACCCTTCTTATAGTTATGGTGAGGGCAGTCCCTCTGATATTCCTGGTATCTTTCCCAGGCGTCATGGAGACTCTCATTGGGCTTCTGCATAAAAGAGGTTATCCTCTGCCTGTTTCTCATAGTCCTTTCAGTGTGGTAGAATTTTTTCACGAATGCGTCAGCCAGTGCTCCCCATCTGTTTAGAGATTGGTGGGGAAACCCAAGATACCATGACAGAGCTTTGTCCTCCGAGGAGAAAATGAAGCCCTTGCAGTAAATGACTTCTTGGGGGACCCCCCGCATCTTTATGGTATCACATATATTCTTGAAGGCGTCCAGGTGGTGGTAGGAGTTGTCGTTCTTGGAACTCCTCCTGAAGCTTTTATTTTGGATCATTGAGATTACGGACGGCTTAAGCTCAAAGTTGGAGGCGTTGAAACACGGGATAATGACGGGACACCGGGAGTTGTTGGCCTTCGTGGATGCCAACTCCCTCAGTGTTTTCTCTTCTTCCTCTGAATCTTCACTGTCGCTAGCCTCATGATGTTGTTCTTGGTCTTGGTGCCTCGTGTGTCGGGGGTGGTTGTGACGCCTATTACGGCGGAGATCATCCTCGAGTTGCTCCATTTCGGGATCTTCGAGTTGGTTGTTGTCATCGTATCTGTCGTCTATCTCTGGTGGGGGTGAATCAAGCCTAAGCCTCCCGTGGCGTTCTCCTTCAGAATGGGGTTGTTCAATGCGAGGAGGCATGGTGTTAGAGCTCGGTGGAACAGGTCACCATTCTTTAGAGTTCCTGAAATGGAAATGAAAAGTCAAGTTTAGAAAATCGAACTATTTATTTTAGGCAAAGAATAATTATAACAAAAGAAAAAGAAAAGAAAAGAGTGTTGTCAAGCTCATTTCTAAGATTGAGGCACATGAGTGTAGTTAGTGGATTCAGATTCGTCATCAGTACCATTTTGCCTTGTCCCCGACAATGGTGCCAAGAAGTTGACCGGCCTAAATCGCGCGTCCAAAAAGTGGAGGCGGATTTGAGGTAGTCGAGCTTTTACATTTATTACCTGAATCCTTCTAGGCCCCCACAACTTTGTTTACGGGGTCGAAGTAGATATACAGGGTTGAACACAGGGACAAGGGTGGTAGTGTTGAGAACACAAAATCGACACGCTACACTCCGGCAAGGGTAGAGATATGATAAAATTCCCAAAAGGGAACAACAAAACAAGAACGATAAAACAAGAGAAAACCCTATCTCCAACTGGAGTTATAAGGAAAACTTAGGTTTGAAGCATTTAGCAGTTTTTAGGGATTTTCATGCAACAGAAATAGAGACATAATACTATAGCTAAAGCAAGGTATGAAGGAGAAAACTTCGGTAAAACAAGTGGCAGCAGGAACATCATGTACCCCTCCTCTCAGAGCGGATACCTCTAACCAAGCATCAACACCACTCTCGAGGTTGCTGGACTTAGATTAGAGTGGAAAGGTTACTACAGCAACTCCGATTCTGGGCACTCTCGTACTCTAGAATCGGACCAAACACTAGAGCCACAACACCTCTCTCAAGGTTGTTGTAACAGGAAAACACGATTCGGTAGCTAATCGAAATGTGATCCAACATACAAGCTAGAGTTCAGATATTAAACATAGCAATCATCCAACAAGGGTACCAAAAATAAAGCAGCAGATAATTAAACTCTTCTATTCCCATTAACATATAAAGGTTCTGATTACATTGCAGAAGTAAAAGGAAATAAATGACTGAAATAAAGATAGATATCGCCTTCTTGATATAGAAGGGCGACCGACTACAGTGGACCCTCCAGCTCGATACCGGCCAGGAGCCTAGCCCAATACAACAGTGTCAGATGGCACACCCTCTCAGGAAACACACTGTGATGGGCAGATTGCATCGTGCGAGGACCCTTGCCCGATATGCTCTTGTCGGGCGGCATCCTCTCAGGCGACACGCCGTGACGGGCGAAGCATATCGGGTTCTGTATCGCGCCGGGCTAGAGTGATGCATCTAGTATCGGTCACTTAAGTCAGAGATCCATGTCGGCCGATATCGGCTAGTAGTGTCGCCCGGGACGACCCTAAGTGAACCGTTCACCTCCCTCTCGGGATGGGGAAGAGCTCACCTAGGATCGCCCGGCACCACAGAGAGGCATGATACACTCGTTCTTTGCAGCTTTCCTGAGGTGACTTGCGCAGAGTTCTGACCTATCTTTTCGGCTTCCTGTAGTTTCTATTTATAGGCAGCGGTTGGGGGAAGTTATGGTGCTCAGGGCGCCACGTGTCCCCCTTCTCATCGCAGAGTCGGTGGACGGCCGATATCGGTATCGCCCGACACAAGGATGTCGGTTGTCGGTCACGTGACAAGCGGCGCCTGCCGGTGGGTGGCTTGTGTCGCGCGACAAGCTTTAGTTGTCGTGACGAGCTCGGCTGCCTGTCGGGTAAAAGACGTATCGCCCTCTATTTCCTTCTTGCACGACATCCTCATGTCACGCGTCAGTGAGGGCAACGATCGTATCGGCCATCTGGAAGGCCGATGTAGGCGGAACTTGTTTGTGGGCCGAGACGGCCTTATTGATGATAAATGGGTCAAAATTGGAGGAAAACTCTACAAAAGATGGAAATATTGAATTAAGAGCGTCGTTTGGCCTATTATTGTAAAAGTGCAGAAAAAGGAGAGGAAAACAGTTAAAAGGGCAGTTTTGATAACAAAATAACAGTCTAAAACATCACAAAAATTGGTGTTATCAGGTGCAGATCGTCTGGATCATCTGCAACCTCCTCATTGTCGCCTGCATGGCCTAATCCAACTACTTCTCATAGATCTTATACCCTTGGAGGACGAAGAAGAAGGAATAGGAGGGGCATATAACCTTACCGACTCTGTTTGAAGACCCTAGATAACAATCATAAGTATAGGAGAGGGTACCACATGAAGGGTAGGATCCTATACATATACTTTGTTTATAGCAAACCCATCTTCTGATCTTGCTTCTTCCAGGCTTCCTCTCCATTAATATCTCTCGATTCAATTTGTTATACATGTGCATATATTCATGACTTTTCAAAAGAAAAGTTATTTTCTTTACTATCTTTCCTAGGCTCCTCTCTCTCATGGTTATGGCAATCCATTTGTGGCAAGGTATGCATATTGTCAAAGGAACATATTTAAAAGATTCCCAATATAGAGAGACATGTCCACAAATTTTTGGTAACTTTTATGAAAACAATCCCTAAAGGGAAGCATACCACTATATGGAACATCATTGTAAAACTTGATTGTTAAATTATTTTTATTTCCCTTTAAAAGTTTCTTAACTCAAATATTTGTATTACTTGGTTGACATACCAAAAGCCATACAAACACTTTATTGCTTTCTAAATTGTTCTTTTGTCTCTCTCCTTAGTATATCCCTTAAATTGATTATAGAGAGACTCATTAATCATCTTCCCACTCATATCCAAATTGTGGGGTTTTATTGAGATAACTTTTCATATCCAAAACTTTCTCCTTTTTAACCTTTATTCAAAACAATACAATTATCTCATGGAATATCCTCTTTCTTCCAGATTCTAGAATTATCTTCCTTTCCCATTTATTTTTATGTATCTAAAGGTAGATCAAAATAATACTAAATGATGTCTCAAAATATGTGTTGCCAAAGTGGCTAGATAATTATCCTTTTAATTATCTAAACCACCACATGTCTTATTTTATTTTGGACATTTTCACATTATCTTATATGTTAGTGCCCAAAAGTCACCATTCTTTGTTTATGTATGAAAATTGTTTTTTTCTAGATATTTCCATACAAGTCTATATTTAAAAGTATCAATTGTCTATTACTTTATAAATCCCTTTATTATCATATTTTCTGTTCTTTCTTTTATTGCAAACCAAAACCCTTTTATTTATTTGGCTTATGTCACCATGATATTGGTATTCCATGAATGATACAATTGGGGAATTTACTCATCAATCCATGGCTTTTATATAATTCAATTTTACCCAAATTGAGCATATCACATCATTGGACTGCTATAAAGAACATCCTTAAGTACTTGAGAAGCACTAAAGGATTAGTTTCTTATTTATGATAATAAGGAAGAGTTGGGTATAAAGGGTTACACTGATGCAAGCTTCTGAAATGACAAAGAAAATTAATGATCACAACCTAAAACTGTGTTTGACCTTAAAATAGAACTATAATATAGAAGAGTTCTGAGGAAGAGATAGTTGCTTTCTACAATGGAACCTGAGTACCTTGTTGTTATGAACACATGCATAAGAGGATATTGTATGGATCAAAAAGTTCATGTAGATGAACTTATGGGAGGTTCCAACCATTGATGACATAGTAGAAATACTATGATAACAATGAAGCTACTAGATAGGCAAGGAATCCCAAATAAAATACTATGAAATGCCATCTCATGAGAGAAGTCTTACAACAAGGAGATGTGAAAACTTGCAAAATTCTGACTAGAAGCACATGTTGCTAACACTCTATAAAGTACTTGCGCAGAAGAAAAATGATGCACATGATGAAGATCATTCGTAAGTGATTGGCTCTGAGTGCAAGTAGGAGTCTAAATCATATGATGATTGTAATGGGGCATTAAAAACCTGATTTGATAATGATAAAGGTAATTCTGACTATTTTATTTGTCTCAATCAAGATATGATGACACAAACATAGTAGATGTCTAAAGAATGATGTTACTCAATGACATATGTCTTCAGGTTGAGGACCTAAACAATGATATCATATGTATGATAGGAGTACATACATTCTTGTTATGTCCTTCGTTGGATATTACTGTGGAAACAAAATAGATGATAATAATACATAAGACTAGAGTGTGTGTTGGTTGATGATAGAATATCATTAGTCATGATATGTGATATCAAACTAAGCACATAGGTACATATTAGAGAATAGTGTATCAAACAGGCCCACTTTGAGAATGGTACATGGAGACCATGGAATGATAGTCAGAATCAGCTCTCATAGTGATAGTGGTGATTGTGGTTCTTATACCTGAAATGACTTTACTCATCACATGTCATTCGATGTATTTTGAAATCATATAAGGGTTTCCACAAAGGTGGTGCTTGGGTATGTTGTGATACATGGGGATTGAGTGTGAGTGATGTAGCTGTGATTTATCCCTTCTATAAGATATTGATATCCAAGCCACTTGATAAGTGAGAATGAAAAATGTATGGCCATACTTGTGTGACTTAATATACGATATGTGAGTTCACATGCATATCATATAGTCTACTCTAGTTCCAGGAACATGGATTGAACGTTGAGAGGATGATGATTCCATGCCTCGATTTCAATCCAGATATTAGAGACAAAGGAACTATACAATCATGGTAACATTGATCACTGATTATAGGGTGAAGTTGTTCTCCAACTTTCCAATTACTTGGGTAGAAATGATGTGTTTCTATATATCACTCATTTCTTGTGATGCCTTAAGTTAGTTATGGACATTCACTACCAACGTAACTTAGGACCTATAGGGTTACAAACATAGGATGCAAATGGAATAGGAGTTTATTCATTAACGATGCTTAACTTGATTACTAAAGTGTTTAGGTATTCAATTTAAAAAATAATGTCTGAAGACTTACTGGACCGTGAACCAACCAGTTCAAGTATTGAACTGATCGATTCAAGTGTCAAGTCAATTTGAACAACATTGACTGAACATTACATGAACTGGACATGAACTGACCAGTTCAATTGGTGAAACAACCGATTCAAGGTTTGAAATGACTTGTTCAATTTGTAAATAATCAGATTCAATGATCAATATGACTGAATTAAGGATTGATGATAACATCATTTTGTGCATTAATTGAATATTGATAGCCAATGTGATTTGGAATAGGAAACCAAGTGAACAAATCAGTTCAACTGTTGAACCGATTGTTTCACATGTGAACCAACTAGTTCAGTAGTGAACTGAGAAGTTTGAAATTCACAACTTCTAGAAAGTTCATAAAATTCTATCTCTCCCAAATGATCTAGAAACTGTGACACTAGCCATCCTATAAATAAGGGGGGAAGTCAAGTCTTTTAAGAGACACAACAATAAGCTCTAAAAATTATTGCTCTCTAGTTGTGGTAACTAAAGAGCCCGAGCAAGTTTTGCACCTAAAAGGGAGGGACAACAAGGGAGAGACAACATGGGAGAGAGAATCAACCCTAGAAGGTTGACGTTCAAAGGAACAACTCCTTCCCCATTGACTTTGGTAGCGCAACATGGATTTCTTGATGGTCTGTGTGGACTACGTAGAGGCGTGGAGGCTATTGCCACCACACTAGGAGGACAACAATCACCGTCGTTTGTGGTGCTGCACCAGGAGGCCGCTGTCGATGGTTTTTCATGTGCGTCTTATGAAGAGTGCTCATCTCTGTGCAAGAGTTGTCACTGGACCTGCTCCAGGACTAGGTATTTCTCTTTCTATCTTCTTTCCTAGATAGATTATTGTTGACGTGATTCCCTGTTCAAGGAATATGGACAAATTTATTTTTACACTACCTTCTTTGTCATCCCTATTCCCCAACATGAGATCAACATGATCACCTATGATATAGGATCGATCTATTTTTGTTGAATCATGAAGGTTTGCTACAAATAGTGGGATGCAAAGAGACAAAGCCACAAGTTTTCATGGGATTAGGTATATGATTGGTGGATGTAGTTGGTGATGTAACATCTGCATGGTTGAGAAGTTTAAAGAAGGGATAACCCAAATGAACTTAGCTTTTGTGCTACACTTTGTTGGAGATAAAAGGTTTATGAGTAATTTATGTGGAAGGAATGATGATCTTTTGGGTGTTTTGCCAAGTCAGAGGGAAAAACAACAAAACATAAAGAGTTAGGTTTTCAATAGAATACATGTGTGTCTTCAGGTAAGGATGAGGAGGAAGGGAGTCTCATGAAGGGGCAATGCTATGAAATGTGGCCTATACCTATATAGGTATAACAATTAAGATATTGGTAGTTGAATTGTTTATGCCCTATCTTATTATAACATGGCAACAAAAAATTGTTATGATATCTCTTTCTTTTAATGACCGTGATCTAAAGTGTTTGATTTATAGATCCAGTAAGAATGTTTTTCAAATAAAATTTAAAACCATATGCGATAAAGTTCTGTATTTATGAACAACAAATGTACATGTCATCATGGTCATCAGATGGTGAGGAAGTGTTGTTGTTTGTATATGTGCAGTTTGATGGAGTAGATGATGTTGTGGCTACATGTAGAATATCAATAGATTGTTTAGATAGTTCGTGTGAATCTACTTCTTCCTCATGTTGATGAGTTCTTGTTGAATTTATTTATTCTTCACATGGACATATGCTTTAGTTGTATGTAACATGTCTATTCTCATAGCGTGTCAGATGAGGAGATGAGGTAAGAGAACTATGAAGGTATGGCCCATTGAACAATAATTGATTTGTTGTATTGAGGAACTTTTGGTGGTAGATGCAATGGATGGCATGTGCATCCCACACATTCAGATGGATGTTGTAATCACCTATAGGATGAAGATCCATGACCCAACCATGTAGGATCCCTAGTTCATCGATAAGTGTATTCCATCCCCAAGTGGATCTCAGGTGTTCTTGTTCATCAGCTTGGAAGAGAACTTGACATTGACAACTACCTAATATGAATGATCTAGCCAATATTGTAATCATATACTAAATATTTCCACAATCTAGAAAGGGAGATCTTTGAAGTGGTGGTATCATCTACTCTCGCACGAAGCCTAGTATTAAAGAAGGTCATACTAGTATGAGAGTTTGTATTTGTCGTCCTCCTTGTATATTATGCATATATCTCCACCGTCTTATGGTGTTGTGTTTTAGTATCACGATATCTGAGAATCTTCAACTCATTATCCATCCACATGCACCTAGATGTATGGGACATGTCACACATGAAGAGTTCATCCATTGTCATCAGACTAAGTGTAAATAACATCAGTGCATGTTGTATACCTCAAAAAAGGAGACGTTGTTGCTATGTCTGTATTTGTCAGTGTTTTGTAACTTATTTTTGCAACTACAAGAATCCTACATGAAATGAGGATCAATGAAGAAGATAGCCGAGTGTGCACTTTATCTGTGTCTATAGTATAGTTGGTTTGATCTGAGTTGTTCACTAAAAAAGGTAGAACCTAAGTTACCTTCAAACTTGTCACATATTTGGAGTGTTATTATTGTCGTCCACTAGTGTCTATTGTAGCCATGAAAAAGTTGGGAAAGTAGAAGGGGTAGAAATGGCGGGGATGGGATTCTAGAGAGAGGGTGGATCCCATTCTATAGCAAGGAGTGACTGCAATGTTTTGAATATCTAAACTTTTAGATATATATTATCTTAGCCTCATCCATCTTACATTCGTGGATCCACTACTTATTGTTTGGATAAATTTTTAGTTAAAATTTGATTTTTGTGTCATGTTGTTTGTTGAATCTAGTTATGTTTTTAATAATTTGATAATGAATTCACATACTATACTCATCTTTCGAACACTCTCTTTGAATTTTTAACACTTTTGAATCTTTTAGGATATATTTTTAGAGTTTTGAATCTTTTAGATATTACTATGATGAAGTGATGTTGATTGGTAAAAATGATGTATATGGGACTAGTGGTGGGTATTGGGTCGCCTCAATCCATTGTTTGAAAAGTTCATGTCCAAATTTATATTGCTAGATGGGATGCGGGGGGCATTCAGCCTGGATCATATTTAGAAAACTTGACCCACACATGGCCCACATAGCAAAGTTGGATTTCAGACTGGGTTCGTTCACGACTAGATGATATACTAAAATTAAGATATTTTCAAAATATACACGTACTTTTTTTGAAATAATATTACAAATGCATACCAACTAGTACATATAATATATATCTATCCTCGATAGAACTTCTACACTTATAACTTGATATATAAACTTAATTTATAAAAGTTATATTCTCTACATGTTAAAATCACAGTTATATCCGGTCTATTTATGACATATAACTAAATATAATACAACAATTTTGTATGATTTATGCAATTACCATGGATTAGAAAATAGGTATTTTAATGTAATGTAACGTAACTGGTATACTTCTACTTTCTAAGATTATATTATATCATACATAATTATAAACACTTTATGCGTTTACACTTTACAGTAGAAGTAGATACATATTATATACAAACACACACACACACATAGTGTGTACACACACACACACACACACACACATATATATATATATATATATATATATATATATATAGAGAGAGAGAGAGAGAGAGATAGAGAGAGAGAGTCAGGCTAGTGTACCCTCAAGTGTACCGGAGGCACCGTACACCTCAGTCATTTTTGAAGATGCAATAAATTTTTGAAAAATCTAAACCATCGATCTTCTTAATTGTCATAAGAACATACTATA